>SDVV010007300.1:0-17869 GCA_016164225.1 Gammarus roeselii
CATGCGTTAACGTATCTGCAATAATTACGGTTTAATCCATTCAAGGCTGTGAGCTCTGAGGCCAGTCTTATTCTCTTTATCTATCAAAATCTGGTGATCAACGGTACCGATCGCCAATAGCACAGACACAACCGATTTACCGAAGTTTATGGCATCATAAATTTCATCAGTGTATCTCAACACGGCATCAACCGCCGATCGTCCCCTCCTAAAGCCAAACTGCTGCTCACTCAATATGGCAAATCAATGGAAAAATCCCGTCAATCTGGCGCACACAATCCGTTCGAAAACTTAGCTAAAAAAAAAGAGAGTGGATATAGGTCGATAATTAGATATTACATCTTTAGGGCCAGCTTGTGAATGGGTATTACGCATGATGTCTTGAGAATGTCGGGAAAACAATCGCCCGTGAGCGAATCGACTATGAGCTGAGCAGCCAACTGGGATAACTCCGGGAAGGCATGCTTGAACATGTAACTAGGAATTGAATGTATGTTTCAACCTTTTGATTTAAACGACGAAGTAACACTTTCTACCTCTTGACAGTCGGTGGACAATAAGCTAAGGAATTTCTACTATTTTCTACTAACTGAGTTGAGTCTACATTAAATGCCGGTGTGTTACGGGCCAGTTTCTCGGCGACAGTTGAGTAATGATCATTAAAAATATTGAGGCAATAACAAGTGTTCATTTAATAGCTGATCACCCGCCATCACCTCCGATATAACATTGCACTGTACATTAAGTCTCCAAATTTTATTTATAGAGTTCCAAGTCTTCTTGATATCGCACGCACATCTTTCAAGCTTCAATCAAAAGTACACTCGTTTTGCAGCAAAAATTCAAGTTGGAACTAAGTTTCGGTGATAGTAATACTGCTCTAAATAATTAGGATTAGTTCGCGACAGGCTTCCCAAATCATGCTTCCTGTTGATGCAGGCAAGTAGATCATGAGACCGCCAAGGAATATTTAGGTGTTTTACGGATAAATGCTTCACCTTAACAGGACAACACTGATTATAGGCTGCATACAACAAATGACAGGATCTAGTCCGACGAACATCTAATGACAGACCATCATGAGTGGAAAATTTATTTACTAATTCTGTAATGCGAACTTTAAAATTTTCAATGCTTTTCTCGTCATGACATCGGAACTCGCATCTGATAGGCTCGGATTTTTTAGGAAAAATTGTTGGCACACTAATAAACACCGGATAATGATCAGAAATATGTACTGGGAAGACGCCTGTATTAAAGGAAGTGGGAGAGAGTTCTTCCAAATATGTCAATCAGGGATAACGAATTTTCACTCACACAACCAGCGCATGACTTGTTGGGCGGTCGGTAAACGCCTAAAACATTGAAGGAACGCCTATCACTGGTTACTCGGACAAAACACACTCCGAAAAGGTCATTAACCAACTAGAACCTAGGTAAAATTTCAGACTGTAGCTCCTCCATAATTAATATAGACACTACCACCACCCTTTTCAATTATTTCTAGGCGAGTGACAGGCAGTATAACCGGGCACGCCCAACCATTAGTCAGCGTTCGTGAGCTATGACTCCGTGAGAACCAACACGTGAAAGTTGATAGCTAGTGATTCAATTTTTTTTTTAATAATCTAACGTTAAGAAGAAACATCATTAGGGACGATGCAGAGTTTGATTTAAAATTATTTCTAAATGATGAAACATCATTGTAGGAGCATTCTGTTGAGGTATCATAATAATCACTATCTGGGTCAACATGATCCATAGCGGCCATACTTTTACAAGTATATGTCCAATGAAGCCATCTACTACAAAACCAGGCTAGGTATTGACTACTGCGTTGAACAGCTTAACTTCGAGTTTCCTTACTTCACACATGTCAGTCATAACAACATCTTTGGACAAATTCCTCATTCTATAATGGATGGAGCCATTACTACGATGTACTGATTTCGAATCAGTCAACCGTCTTTTCAAGTAACGTAATCTATATAGGAGTTCAGCTCTTGGTTTGGTAGGGTACTCGTTTGCGAACAAATTATCTGGCTTCACACGCTTAAAAGTGGAAAGAATGCGAAACTTGAAGTTTCGAGAGGAGTGAGTAACTTTTAAGGGCTTACAATCTCTTTCATGCACCGATATTAATCATAAATCGCCAATCGAGAGATGAGAGACTATTTGGGAGAGCAGGTCACACACGGCCTGTCTCAGTGGGGCCACTAGTTGCTGAATCTTACCGAGCTGGCTCGGACGGGTTACAACGGCAGCGCCTTCTCGCCAATGACTTCTGAAGTAATTTCTTCGCTGAAGGTCGGTGCATCTGAACCCTTTACACCAGGCAAGCTGTTAAGCAATAGAGTGATGGCACTTCCTTGCAATGACTGCACGTTGACCAGAGATTACTGTTCGAATTTATCAATCCGACATGTTATCATTTTAATTTCCTCGGGACAAGATGCAGGGGGCGTTCAGTCCGTCTGTTCGGCTTCTCGGGCAAGATTGTTTACCGGAGTAGTGCCAGTGGAGGTTGCAGCAACATTAGCGTAGGTTTTGGGCTCTTTGAGATTCAAATTTTGCTCGGTAAGATGATCATTCTCATCTGTGAGGACTTTTATTCGAGTGGCCATTTCTTTATTAAATCAAACACTGACTCCAGGTATTCAGTGATCAAGTAAAGATGTTCGAAATTTGGTCCTTCTTCAAGTTGATTCTTTTTAGATTATTCATTAGGATTTTTTTTTTGGACTTGGGACATGATTCCTTGATAGTTGACTGCATATGGCCGGTCTTGACAAGCTCTGCATTCAGTGATCTGCTAGTCGCTGTGAAATCTGCATTATCATCCGCATCAAACATCTAGTGACTAGAGAGCGGGGAGAAGAGCACATCAAACTCGGCATTCCCACCAGAGACAACAGCATGGAACGATCAATGGGTGGACAACAAATGTGCGGGCAATGGAATCGCTACTCCGGCTAACGGTAGTGCACCCTTATCGCGAGACGGCAAAAAATGAAGAGCAATTTTTAAGAATTAGAGTAACAGTTGAAGACAGAATACAGTTAAGCGATGGTAGGTAACCTTTCTTCGCGCTGTTAGGTTTCTTTCACACGACTTTATGTGCTCTTCAGTAAACACACAGCAAAACGTGGCAATGGGACCAGTGAAAATACTAATGCGACTAGTCTCGCGACTTCAAATCTTCGTACACAGCCAGCTAATAATCAGCTAGTAAACGGAACGGGAACAAAATCGAGACTGATGGTGATCTGAAACAGTAAAACGTGGCAATGGGAAAAGTTAAGTCACTGTGTCCATTCAGTTAATAAACGGTATGCGAACACCCGCGAATTCAGATATTACTGCCGGGAACAGTAAATCGGACCTAATTTTCACATTAAGTTTCAAATGCTTTTCCAGCCTCCTAAACTGCTCTTTTCCATCATTATCAAGTCTTCGAAGAACAATTCGGGAAATGAAAGACTCAACGGCTATCAGGATGTAGGGATTCATTTAATCTAACGTTTCGGTCACTATACTGCAACCATCTTCAGAGTAAAACAGGTCTGGAAGAAAATAAAAAAGGTAAATCAAATTGTAAAAGATTCAAAACTTGGCTAGAATTCTATCTAGATAAATTTAATTTTTTTGACATTTCTTGATATTTAACATTTATGAAAGGATTCGATTGTCTAATTGCAATTGCTTCCGCTATTCTCAATTCTAACCTATAAGAAAAAGCATACACGATTGCGAAGCAGTCAGTTATGACATTGGGGACGGGAGATTGGTGATCTTCAGTGAAGTGCCGGTGGATGCTGCTATTGCTGTAGCGGTGTTGCTTGCTTCTACGCTCCAAAGTGCAAGTGGTGTGTCCGATGTATGAGGCATTACAGCCATCAACTGGGCACGTAAATCGGTACACCACCTGCGTCTTTTCTGCGCTCATCTTTCGTGGTCTGGTTGAGAATACAGAAGAGAGTTTGTATGGTTTGTAAAATCCAGTTAATGTAACGATGTTATGGTCATCGGATGGTTTGACATGATCCCGTAGAATGTTTCTCAGTACTTTTTGATCTTGTTTGATGGTCGAAAGATTGGTAAGTTGAACAAAGTAATTTAATTCCGAACTATTAATTGAATTTTCCCTGCTTTCAGCATGGTATTTTTCCAAGGTATGTTTGACGATGCGTTCGACAATAGCTTGAGGATAGTGGCAGTTTGCGAAATTTTGTTTGAGTCGCTTTATTTTAAAGTGAAAAGATGGCCAATCTGATGAATATTTCATTGCTCTAGTGACAAGCGTTTTTACGATAGATTTCTTGTAATTTAAGGGGGAGCACGAGTTGAAGTTCGAGTAGGTACCATTATCGGTCGGTTTAATGAAGACTGCCATTGTTAGGTTCCCATCGGGTTGAATAGCGAAAACAAGTAACTGACTCAACCTGACAATTCCCGCCATTCGCTCCTAACAGCTGTAAGTCTCGACCCAATACACTCGCGTTCAACTCCCGGACCACTCCATCCATGTAGAGATTCAACTCGTTGGCATAGTCCCACTTTCACCGTGAACCAATTAATCACCTCGCTCCCTACTCTGACACATACTCTGCTGCCAACATAAAATCTCTGAACCACTATCAACAACAACCCGACAACTCCATACAGAAGCAGCACCCTCCACAACGCCTACCTGTCGACCTTGTCGTAGTCTGTTTCAGATCTATCAAGGCCCGGAACACATTATTTCCTCCCACAATGTACTTCTCACAGACTTGTCTCAATGCATAAATCTGATTGTCTCACCCTCTTTCACTCCTGAAACCACACTGTTTCTCGCTAATCGCGCCATCCGGTGGCTCCTCCACCGCAACCGCAACAATCTTCCGTACATCTTACCAACCACGAACAAGAAACCGATACATCGTAGGATGCAGCGTTTATCTCTTATTTTCATAGCTCGTGAACAGCGGAACAATGAAGACACTGCGCTAGTAAATCGGGACCACGACCAGCACGTATCACATATTCAGTAGCCTCACCAGCTATTAACTATCGTCACGCCACCCCTCTTTAGACACTCAAGCCGTCCAAACGAGAGGCTTTCCGTGCTTTTATCATCTCTACCGCCTCCAGCAACACTACCTTAATAATGTCCGTAACAAATCTTGCTCCAAACCCCGGTATCCGTGCATCATCACCCGCAGCAATGATGTCAGCCGCTCGGACTTCCATTGCTCGGACTTCCATAGAGAACTGCTCTCTAACAACAACCGGCCGTTTACATCTTCCATCACCTCCTCTTTCCTGGTATCTCTCTTCCTCCCCTTCTTAACATTTTCCAGAATTTATTTTGCTCCCCTCAAAAGTCTGACACAACCGCATCAGCGTCCATCAAAGCTCTGGCTAACACTCGCATCACCTCTTTACTCATATCTCTATAGTTATTACAGGCCACCACTGACCTCGCTTGCAACCACTTCTCAAAGGCTCTTCTCTTCCGTGCCACTGCTAGCATAGCCTCATCGGTATACCAAACACATTTCTTGCACATCTCAACAACGCATCACAAAACGTTTTCTACGTTTACCTATATTTCCCTGACCTTGCACTATCACACTGTCATATTCCACCTTCTACGCCCCTTGGAATTCCTCAAATCCGCTTTCCACTTTCAGTTCACTCAGCGTCACTACCTTCCTTCCTCCTTCAACATTTTCTCCTTCCATCTCTGCTCTATTTTAAATATTTTTTCCGTCATTCCCTCAACCTCTCATCTCAGAACTCGCGCATCCAACAGGCTCATCCACACAAAATCCACCAGCTTTCTTTAGCTATGTGATATTGTGGATAACTCGCTTCTTGAACAATCTGTTTCCTACCACCAGCTCCCGCTCCTTGCACAGCCCTCTCAGGTTATCTCCACTGTTATTTCTATCCGAAATTCCGAACTTCCTAACCACATTCTTCACCACTACATCACCACTAGGTCTGGACTGTATAACCACTCTCATCTAGAGATCACCTCTTTCCCCTCGGTCAATGCTACTAGGAAACCGATCACTCAATAACAGCATCACACCTTCTCGTGCCAAACTTCTTCCACGCTCGACTCCTTTCCACTTACTTCGCCAAACTCACATTCGTCTCTTCCTTTCAACTTCGTCTCTTTAAACGCCCACACATCTTTTTTTCTCACAAACAGATCACCAATCTCTTACCTTTTTACTTCATCCTTAGTACAGCCACGCACATTCGGCGACCCTAAGGAAAGGGTTCGGAGAGGCGTGTTGCTGAAATCTCCTCCCCCCGCTCTGATTATCGACTTTGAGGGAGGAAATTACAGAGGAAGGCTTCTCTTACCTCCTCGCGCACCCCTTATTGTCGCATAGAAATCTAACCCCCAACCAAAGGGGTTAGAATTCTGTACAAACATTTTTGGTATTCAGAGTGGGCTCAGTTTAATCTATATGCCCATACATATGGAGAAGGCCCAAGTTAGTGACAATGCGAAACGTATTCAGTGACAATGCGAAACGTATTCAGATACATTTAGTATGTCAGTTGATGCAATACCTGCAGGAATGAAATTAGAATCACTATATAGAAATTATAAAGAAGGTTTGAAGATAATAAAACGCATCCAAACACTAGTATGGTCCTTCATCATGCAAGCAAAATCTACAGGCTTTTTAAGACAAACTAAGTCTGCAAACAAGTATAGTATGAAAACGAGTATAGTAAGTTCCCTGGAAACAAACCACATCATTAAGCCCACTCAGCACGGTTACCGATGCAAATTTAGCTGCATCAGCAGTCTCTTTACCTGTTCAATAAGGTCACCCTGATGTACGACGAAATTAAATCTGTCCGCCTAATTTATCTTGCATTTCAAGATAGATTACTGTGTAGATGCGCGGTATAAGTGAAAACGTTGTCAGGTCGCTGCAAAATTGGCTCACGAGTCAAGGAAAAATCATTTCGGTACAGCATCATCTGGAGTACCCTAGTGGAGGGTTCGTGCCCCTCCTTTTACTAATCATTATAGATGACCTAGGCATCGACATCGTCTGACGAGGTGAAGAGACTGCTGATGCAGCTAAATTTGCATCTATAACCGTGCTGAATGGGCTCAATGATGTGGTGCCTCTCCAGGGGACTTACTATACTTGTTATCATCAATATTGCATGGTTTAGCCGCTGACTACAGACTTAGTTTGTCTTAAAAAGCCTGTAGATTTTGCTTGATTAAGGACCATACTAGTGTTCGAGTTCGTTTTATTGTCTTCAAACCTACTTCATAATTTCTATGTAGTGATTCTAATTTTATTTGCTGCAAACACAAAACACAGTAACAAAGTAAAATGTGAGCACGATCGCCTAACTATACAACATGATTTCAGCAATCTAGTGGAATGATCAGATAAAAGGCAGACGAACTTTAATGTTGACAAAGCACCGTTATGAACCGTGAATACACATTACATTTTCTGGCTAAATGACAACACACCCATACATGACTGAAGTGACAAACAAAGAGATCATAGAATAATTTCGAGGAACCAAGTGGAAGCTAGCTACCTAGCTATATATACAAGAAATACCTCCACAATGTCAGAGAGATCGTGATTCCTTTATACATTTCCCTCGTCGAGCCCCACACAGAATTTGCCGTTCATTTTTGGACCATCGCCTTAAATGAGATGTCAACAAGAGGAAACGTATCCAGCACCGAACAACAACAATATTTTCGGAACTGAAAAATAAATCAATATCGTAAAGACAAGACGTACTCAAACATATCAGCTAATAGAAACCTAATATCTAATAGGAACCAACATATACACGAATAGTTTTACTTAAGTTAGAGCCGGAGGACTCTTTGTTAGAGATGGTAACCCGAGGAATAGAAATAACGAACGAAAACTGCTGCACAAACTATTTAGAGCGAGTTGTTATAGCGTATTTCCAATCATTAATCCAACATTTTGGAACCGTATACCATGTGATGCAGGTAATAGTGAAAACGTCAACACATTAATTAACCGCCTTGACAAAGACTGGGAGATAAATCCATCGCCTTAATTAGCTTAGATGGCGGCAGTGTTTTTGTCGCGTAAGGTAACAGCTTCTGTTGGAGCCTTCAGCAGCCAGCAACTCATAATAATTGATGGGCACACATCTAGGCTGTGCGAGTTTACTGCATATACAATTTGAAGTAATGAGTTGACTCGTCAGGCCGTCGTATGCCTAGTACTGCTACTGCCACGACTACTTGACAGTAACTGATGGGATGAATTTTGCGGTACACTAAATAAAGATAGTGAATAGTCCACCCCACACATTATATTCTTTTTATAAGAAATTGTCAGCGATGAAATATATACATTTTAGTTTCCACTAAATATAAGGAAACTTACTTTGAAAGGCAAATAGTAATGTACTCCTAATAATGGTATATCTTTAAATCCATTCCTACTGATGAGTTCAATCAATGCAGCTCATGAACATTTGATTTATTATGTTCCCAAATATGTACCAAGCATTTATTGACTGATGTGGTCCTGTGCACTCACAGATTTCTTAGAAATGAAATTGACGTTACAACAGTTTTTTTGAGTATGACATATTATATGGACATAGTTTACGTTACTATGTGGTTACTTTATTGAATGAATATCATCCTTGGGCTGCGGGCACGAGTCAACCAATTAAATATCTTCCCAAAATCAGTTCTTTTTTGTAAACAGTATGACGCATGAATAACTATCTTCTACTCTATGAGATTCCAATGCAACAAATAGCAATTAGCCCGCGACTTACGCACCAGCGGTATCACTGTCAGTGATATTAATCAGATCTATCTTCGCCTGTGAGTGACTTGCAGGCTACAAAGTCAATATAATTATCTGCATTTGAAACATCTTTGATAAGTCTTTTCTGCACGGCTTTGGGAGGCATGATTGTTGTAATTTCATCTGATCCTTCAGTTGTGTGATGCGTTGGTTGATGACTAGGGTCTGTGCATACGCAGCAACAGCACAGTCAACGAGAGAGGGAGGTAAACCCTCACTTATGCTAACTGGGCAGCAGGTTAATTAGTGAGTTGATTCCACCCTTTGGAGTGAATGTTAGCGTGGACAGAGAAACTTGTATCACAAGCAGCACTGGTGCATAGTAGGTATAGAATTCGAACAGCCCACTTTGTAATAGTCAGTACCTTCACACAGATCCAGCCAACTGGCAGCTGGCGATCTGTTTTCGGAAGTCTAAATACATTGAACTTCCTCCAATAACTCTCCATGTAGGAGGAGACTAATTCTGCTCGCTTCGACACTCCTTGAACAGCTAAATAACCCACACACAGCTACCTTCTCACAAGCACTCCACTAAACTCCGACACAAGCCTACATAGCTAATTTCTCGTCCAAATCCGCCACTAGTGCCGTATCATCCGCAAACAGCTAGTAACTGACTCAACTGCCAAATACGTCCTTTCGCTTCCACCAGCTATGAGTTACGACCCATTACATTCACGTTCACCTACCTGACCTCTCCACCCATGAAGAGATTAAACAGTCAGGGAGGCATAACGCAGCGTTATCTCAGTCCCATATTCACTGTGAATTAAGCACTCTGACGCATGCTCTGCTATCAACATGAAAACTTTAAACCGCTTTCAAACGCAACACCCTCCACAGAGTTCCTCTGTCGACCGAGTCGTTGGCCTTTCCCATTTATATGGTATTGTCCATAATTTAACATGGGCTGGATGCAACTAATAGTGGGGCACATACAATCTTGAACGAGTATGTTTGAGGAATGGAATTGACATTTTAACCTCCCCATCAACCGTGAACTTTATTGTAGGGTACAGTAAGTTTAGTTCATTAAAATAGGTATAACAATTTTGGTCATTCTGCCACAGAACTGAAGCGTTATCTACCTATTGAAGGAACACAAGATAAGGAAGGTAGAGGAGACAAGTTGCAAAATAGTGGAATCTGTTTTCAAACAGTTGCTTAATTTTAATTTCATGCCTGGTGCGTGCTCAGTTGATTCAGCCGCAAAATCAGACCTCTCTCAGCTAATCCTTACATACTCAATAACTTGCCTCCTTCGGTACTTTGACTGATGAAATTGTTCCTCACTCTTCTTAGCTTCTTAGCTATCATTAACTTGTTATTCCCTTTATTTTCAGAAGTATTTTTAAACTGTTTTTGTTTCTAGCGCCTGATAAAGATCTCTGATAGATATTGACTATTTGCGCTTCTAGTAGATATTTTAAAACTTTATTCCGGCTTTTAATTTATCATGTAATGAAAAAGTAAGTGAGTTGCATGGTTAATTGTTACACTGTAAATGATAATGTATCTGCTCTGTAGTGTTCATACTGTAAGATTATGATTTACATATGATTACTTCAATTTATTTGTTTTACGAGTAAGTTATGCCTACTGCTTTTTGTTCGACTTAGGTTACCTACGATGTATATTTGCTAGGTTTTTGAAGTGTCATATAAGGGTGAGGTTGTCGCTGATACCGGTTTTGATGTTGTAAGTTATCGGCCAAGCATAAATTGAGCGAATTACTGCAGCTATTAGTAACAGTATACTTCCATTATAATTGCTCGTTCAGTGCAGCAAACGAATTAAACACGGTAATAATATTCATTACGTCTACACTTTTTATATCTAATTAAATAAACAATGACACGAATTCCACTTCCTGTATTGATATTTGTTGAGTCTTATTCATATGAAGCGTTCATGATTCCGAGCGCACAGCATAAATTGGTTCCCATCGTTTCCATGCATGAAATGGTATTCTAAATATTCTTTTGATATTTCATCGTAAATATTATTCAAATTTACTGTTTCGGGTCGCTATCCCTGGCGCTAAACTCTTTTATAGCTAACGTCAGATCAGCCCATTTCATCTCCGCCAACTGCCTCATCAGCCACATGTTGTTCCGACTACCTACCTACGGTACCATTTTTTAACTTCGAACATTCATAGCGTTCCTCAGTCACACCAGCCACTGTCATATCTGCCAGTGACTTTCTGCCTAAACACTGTTTCAACCCACGCCAGAATCAGCCACTAGGCGTACCATTTTACTGGTTATCACTTTAATTAAACTTTTCCTACCCAACCTAACCTAATCTAGGGTACGTGTTTCTAACCCGCGGGGCAAAGGTACGTATTTCTAACCCGCGGGGCTAACATACGTATTTTTCTCGGGTACGTTATGCCGTTTTTTAGCGTTTTGTAATTGAAGTTTCATTAAAGGGATAACCAGTAGGTTGGTACGCCTGTTTAGGTGTAGAGACAGTGGCAGATATGACAGTGGCAGATTTTGAAGTGGCGACAAATGCGTGTGGGCTGAAACATCGTTTAGGTCGAAAGCGGTTATGACAGTGTCCGGCCATGACAGTGAGGTGAAGTGAAGTGGCGATAGTGCGCGTGTGCGGAAATAATTTTAGCGCGAACGCTGGGCTCCCACTGTTTCCGCCACCCTTGTCTCAAATCTCCTATTTTTTGCTCATGATTTACTAACAGTTATCATCGTTGTCCAATCAAAATGATTGGACTCATTTACACTAATATTTGTATAGAGTTATTACCGAGCGTGAAGCTTCTACATGATTTCATCAATGTCTTACTTAGTTCCCCTCCTGATTATTTATGTTTCCTTGCACTTTCGTGTTTTTCTAATGATATCTACTTATTCTCATTTGAAACTCGCTTTCATATGTTATATAGATCGTCATTGATGGTAAATTTTGAACGAATTGTTCAGTAATCTGCCTCATTAGCTCTACACTGCTCCACTAACCACCTTACCAATTGACATTTTCTCTCTCCCTTCTGTTCCTTAGTCAACTGTGCGGTCGTTTGTAAATACATCCACTCAATGCTACCTTCGTAAATAACCGTCTCCAAACTGCGAATATAGAGGTTGTGCGTGTCACTGTTATTTGTTCGTCATTGTGGATGATATCAATTATTCTAGTATTCGTCACGAGATTTGTATGTTATCAACGTTTGATTTTTAACATTCAAATCACGACCACCGCGCGCTATTACCTCGGCCATGACCAGCACTCACCTCAGCTACCATCTGTTATTATCTCGATCAACTTCGATTACTACCCGCTCATCCTTCAACTACTACCACCACTTACCTCGACCACGGCCTACTCTTACATCGACCCCTACTAGCCCTTACTTTCCTTACTACAGCAAATACCATTACGTATTTTGACACATACTAGCTCTTACCTCGGTCACTACTTGCTCCTACTTTGACCTTCACCGATTCTATATATAGCATAGCGACTGACAGCTCTTACTTTGACCGCAACCAGCTTTCACCTCGGCCGCTCCGGCTAGAATTCTACTTCGACCGCTACCAGCTCATAGTCCGACCTTTACCGGCTTTCCCCAGGTATTACGTTGATTCAACAGTATGGGCGACCGTTGCCTTTGCCCCTGGTTATGTATGTTGTTGCTGCTCTGCGGTCGTCCAGGGGAAATTTGATGGAAATTGTGCTTCGACACTATTTTTTTACATTATGCTGATTGGCTATTTTCCTTATTCACATTTCTTTTTAAGCAAGGAATTTGTATGGACCCAGTGCTGTCGCAGAATTTACCATCGCTTAAAACTCTGTCTGCATTTATAGTGTGATCTTCCTTCAGCCATCATTAGCGACACATATAGCGAGAATTTCATGATGTATTGTGATTATTTTGTGCCCCATATGCCTAATTATATTGCTATAAAAAAAAATCCGCTCAATATTAGCTCATTTTCATACCTAAATTAAGTAAACTGTAAGTAGTGTATGTAGGCGCGAAACGCAAATGTGAAGGAATTAGATAGGGATAAAAGAGCCGGTCGGGGTAGGACGCGATGCATGCAACCTTGACTCACCAAGCGTATGGGGGTTCGCGCAGAAATGGGGGAGGGCGGGAGCGGAGGGTACCGTAACTGGTTTGGTGCCCGAGTCAGCTAGCGGACGGGGGGGGGGGAGACCGGAAGGGGGGACGGATGGGCAACGGCGGGATGGAAGCAGGCCTGCGGCCTTGATTGGCAACGTTTATGTTATGAACATTTTAATTTGTACTGCATTTTGATATATATTGTATTTATATATAAGTTTTTCCTCCTTTAGAAGGTTGTAGTGGAGTATATTTGGTCACTATCTGTAGCTGGTTAGGTATATTTATTTGATTCTGGTATGAATAGTGTTATAGCAAGTTATCTGGAGGGGGGATTGGTGCGGTAAAGAAACCCCCCCCCCAGGTAGGAAAATTTATGCCCTCCTGGCAAATTATGTGAGTTTACTCTTACCTATTCCTTGTCTTATAAATTTGTTTCCGTGGCACGTTTGCTACGTTGTGAGTGCATATATCGTTATTTATTTATGACTAGTTTATTGTTTCTATATATTTTTTATGTGGACATATACGTATGTTTTCTTATCTAGTTAGGGTATAATTGACTCAATCGATGCTTGATTGGTGGGTTCGTAGCGGTGGGGGCTTGGGATATTTTTGTATGTCATGTTCATTTATCACTATATATTCTCTTATAGGATTGGAAGTGGTAGGTATGTCTTACAACTCAATTTGCAGCCTTAGTGTGCGAACGGCCCTGTTTGTACCAGCCTGAAGGTAGGATTGCAGGCAAGGTTCTGTGTTTCCCATCTATTCATTTATATTATCTATAGGAAAAGTATGTTTTATTTGTCTGATTATTGGCGAGTTTAGGTATGTATTGTGGGATGATGCAGCACCTACGGTCGAGAATCTATCTACCCCATATTGCATTACCCAGTTTTGAAACAGTTATATCAGTGTTCCATTGACACGGTTTTCCAATAGCGAAAATACCTGAACAATACGGATTTACTGTATGTTAAAATATTATGTTATGTATACCCAGTAAAGATCGATTGATTTATGTTGAATTTGTATTGTTTCGGAATTTCGATCGGATAACTCATACAGTTCTAGGCATTTTAGGGTATTTTAGGCTTGAAGCATCCATGTAGCAAGCTATTTCAGGCATAATTGCTAGGTTGTTGAATTATTGTGGTATTTTTTATATGTATATATGAAATTCTGTTACGATTAAGCCGTGGTTACTTTAGTTAAAGAGATGTTAATTCAACCCTGTTTGGACTGAAGTTGAGGCTAGTTTCATTCGATTTTGTATGTACTATACCGTATTTCCTATAGGTTTCAGTTACGTCGCCTGCATGTCTTAGTATCTTATACACATTTCTTGTTTGTTTGGTTAAATGATCCTTCATTCTCCTTTATCAAGGGTTTAATGGATATTTTGGATATGCTAGAGAATTAATCTTTTTGCTTTGTTTTATCTCGTGAGTTTTAGTGTAGGTCTTTCAGTTTTGTATGTTTTCTGTTATCTTCAATGCAATCTGTTGGTAATTTATAAAATTTAGGATATATTACGTATGTATCTACATTATAGAACATTATATTAGGTCTAATTTAGTTACATATTGTGCATTTTTAGTGTTTTATGTATCTTCTTTCATCCTAATACAATATTTGACATAGTTATTATAGATATAGAACAGACGATTTGTTACAAATTTGGTCTTGCTGTTTGGGTATTGTATATTTATTGAACGATCATTCTTCAATATTTAGGAGGAGTTGGAGAGGCCTTAAGGCCAAAGCTCATTCTGTTTATGCTTGTTTGTGTAAATAGACCGATTTATTAGGATAGATACCATAATGTAGTACAATTTTTATGTGAATTATAGCAGAGTAGAGAACCTTATTTAGCTATTTTATATATGTTCCTGATGTTACGTTTTTTTTCCACGAGAATCATAGGATCGTATGTTTGAAAGGTGTAAGTCCGTACTGCATCTTTGTAGAATTTTCGTCATTGATCCCTAGCAAAAGTGCAGTTTAACGTTTAGATGATAATTTACTGGATGGATGGGTCCTAGTGTAGAGGTGGTTTATACTCTTTGTTTGTCCTTTTTGGAGTTCATCCGTGTTTAACGGGATGTATCTTTGTTCGAGGCTGTCCAGGGACGATGGGTTAACAGATGCAAGGTACGTCTACGGCATCGTATCATGACTGTGTGTTACCTCTAAATTTGTTATATATCAGTGGTAGATTGCTGAGAAGTGACATAGTAAAGCATTATAGAGTTCATTTTTATGACACAGTAGGCTTGGTTTTGTACTTCCAGAGGCATAGCATCAGTTAGGTCTAGGAAGTTATTGATAGTATGAAATAACATTTTTCACATTAACTCAGCGTTAAATGTCACTTATTTTCGGTATAGCTGTTATGTCAGTATACGATCTTAGTCATGAACCAGATCACGTCGGATATTGGAGTAGGATTCATCATCTGGGTGCGGTAGGATACACCGTATATAATAGTTATCGCTCTTGCTTAGGGTAGAGTAGAAGATCTTATTTAGCTATTTGTATATGTTGGTGTATATTTTGATTTGATATCATAGGAATGTATCTGTATTCGATATAAATTTGCGTATTTGCATGGGATGTTGGGTATAAAATACGCTTATTTGGATGTAATGATTCAAAAATTTGGTGTGTTTCCCCTCTCGACATTGGATTTGGGTCCGGTTCCATATTACCTTGGAGAACTATTCTACAGGATTTGTGTTGAGTGTTAGTGTTGAAATTCTTCAATAATTGAATGTAGCTACATCTCAATTATGTTATCCAATCGCAGGTATTTGCTAGATGCTTATTCCCGCAAGTCTCACTTTTATAAACGTTTGTATTTCGTTTGCACTTTAGACACTTAGAAGTTTTTGAATTATTCAGGCTTTGTTATAAGACTGCGTTCCCATTCAGAATATTTGACTTTTTCAACCATTCACCAGATCCACTTATACATTTTTCACTGAAGGTCTGTAGTGATAGCCATAATCCTAACTCATTCTAACCTAAAATCACCAAAGATTGTATATTATTCCCCGTTTCATACTTATGTTAGGTATTTTTTCTTCATTGATTTTACCTTCATCCTTATCAAATCTATCCCCTTGACCCTGTAGTTTTACCAATCTTTAGCAGATTGTGAGCCTACATTTTGTATTTATATTTTTTCACTTCGTTTGTTACAAGTCCAGTAATATCGACCAGTCTCGAGTAATGTTAGGTCATCGCTCGTTTGTGGACTTTCGTGTTCAAAACGGTCATGTAAGCTTACTCCATACGTTAGTGAGTGTTACGAATGTTAAAGCGTTAGCAAGATTTATGTATGGTTTTACTGATGGAATATGATTTTTTTTGTATTGTTGGATGTGCTGCTCCTACTATTTTCGTCTATTATATCAGATATTGAATAAATCCACTCTAACAGTTTTTCATACAGATCTGCATTGTAATGTCCGCAATCCACAATATCTATGATATAAACCATGTCTTAGGTACATAATTAGCGAAATACATATCAATGTACGATAACATAGTTCAAATATAGATGAATGCAAAAAGGGTTACCATACAATGACGAATACATTTTTACCTAGGCAACCTAACCTATTCTATCCAATGCTTATGTAGTTTCATTCAAGTTTGATGCTTATGTATGATATTGATATGTATGAATCTCTCCACTAGGGCTACATATTTATCATGTCAAAAGCAGTTGAATACGTTTCTCCAATTTAATCCAGCAGAAAACCTTCTGCAGATGTTTAGACTCCAGAATTTTTATCGATATCTCTGATATATGATTGGATGAGACTCAACAGGTAGGTTCCACAGGAACAAATTCACTTAATTTGTTACATTTTTAATGTGGGTCAGTTGTACGCGATATTAGGTTCAAAGATCTAGTCATCCTAACCAACTTAACCAATAATTATATATTTTCATTCAATTTTGATAGTTATGTATGGTATGCAGTTATTGATATATACATATGAACCCTCCTACACGGCTCTATTTTGCGTATTTTTTTCTCCATCTCAAACACCATGGACACACATGAACACTTTTGTACGCATTTACATGGTCGTTACCGTCACTGTGTCGGCACATGTATCGGCACACGTGTCGGTACAACGCATATATGCAGCGTCTTTAGCGTCACTGAGTCGGCACATGTGTCGGTACAACGCATATATGCAGCGTCGTTAGCGTCACTATATCGGCACATGTGTCGGCACCATGTAGGAATTTACACACATTTTGCAAAAGGGTTACCATACACTGCCGGATGCATTAAAACCTTCCCCACCTACCATATTTTTTCAGTCGATTTTTTCATGCATGCATATGATTTTTCAGTGTTTTAAGATTAATCATAACGAATATCTCCACATTTTGATCTAGCCTATTCACAACTATCAAAATCTAACATAACACAACTTTATGTATGGTGTTCAGTCATTGTTATATACATATGAAGCCCTCCAAGTGACTCTAAATATTTCTTTAACATATATGATACTTATTTTGTTGTCGCTCTCATCCCATATAAGTTAGCAGAGAGGACCCATTTCAATCTTAGATGGTTTGAATGTTACGGGTAATTCATATTATTTGTGATTATGACATAATTCTACGTCACTTTAACATATTATTCACACCCATTATAACCTGACCTGACCTTACGTACGGTATTCAGTCATTGATATATACATATGAACCCCTCCATACAATTCTAAATATCACTCTAACATACATGTTATTTATTTAGTTGTCACTCTCGAGTCATATATGTTACCAGAGAATCCCCCATTTTCAAACTTGGATGGATTGAATGCTACAAGTATTTCAAATTTGTATTCAGTTTCATACAAACGGACACATAGTCTCACACCATGTTTTT
>SDVV010007301.1:0-17867 GCA_016164225.1 Gammarus roeselii
TGTATATATATATATGTACGACATCATTGACAAGAAAATCAATGTATACAAAATGGTTGCCATACACCGCCAGGTAGGTTAATACCTAACCTAACCCACTCGCCAATTATTATGTATTTTTTTCAAGTTTGATGGCTTTGGTTGGTATTTGATAATTATTTTATGCGATATACAAATCAAATCACTCCACATGGATATATTTCACGTAGCTTCTGGTTTCATATCACACACCATGTACACACATGAACACTTTTGTACGCATATTCAAGGGTCAATGCCGCCACGTTGCTCACACCATGAAGCCATTTACAGGGTAGCTATTTACAGGCTCGGTGCTGGCACCGTTGCCGGCACCATGAAGACATATACAGGGTCGAAGCCGTCGTCATGTCGGAATATTCAGAGTCAGTACCGGCATCATAAAGACATATACATACATTATTGCATGCATATACAGACTCGGTCAACATCTGTAGCATTTTTCACATTAGGTTTGTGATGTAAGGGGGCCGTGAACCTAACTCATCCAAACCTAACCTAGCATTATGTATTTTTTCCTGTTTTCATACTTATGTTAGGTATTTGTTCATTAATATATGCGATATACATAGCATATCACTCCATTTCGTTCTTAAATTTTTCACATATCTTATTGAATATCACACGCCATGTAGACAAATACACACTTTTGTATGCATAAACGGGGTCGGTGCCGACACCATGCACACATTTCTACTTTTGTATCCATATGCAGGGTCGGTATCGGCATCATGTACACACATATATGCCTAATATAGCTTAGGGCTGAATAGAGAAGTTTAAAAAAAATGTTTCACTTAGCTGTTGACATAGGGCGTGCACATGAGTTAAAAAAATGTATGAATTAAAAGTTCAAAATTCAAAATTTCAACAAAATTCAAGATTTATCACAGGGTAACAGAGCCAAGTCGGCCTATTGAAGTGATAACTTGGCTAATAAAGTAAAGTCCGGGCCTCGAAGATTTGAAATATTATTGGAATTTAGATTTTTAAATTTTGTTATACATTTTTTAGCTCATGTACACGTACGTACGCTTGAACATACACATGCACCAACACGTAGTCAACGATGTGATTTTGTTGAGGAAGGATAGAGTATAGCTTGGTTTGGCGTTTTTTCAATAATAGTGGAGGAATGGGGGTGTGTGTACTATATTTGCAAAAAAAAAAGTTGAATATAGATAAATTGACAAGTAATTTATGGCATCATCTCAAACAAAGTCATGGTCCAGTTTATAAAAATTCCACCATGAGGCTTTGTGGAAACATGACCTTATAGTCAATAAGGCCCTGAAAGATTGCTCAGCAAAGTTCGTGATCAAAGTAATTACATACAACGCTACTTACAACCCGATATGCATCAAAAACACATTTAAATATCCCCGTATGTTGTAATATTGTGAATGATATGAGATTGGTCTAATATTACCTATTACGACAGCGGTTACGAGATAACCGTTCGTGAATCTTTCCACAAATTTTTCAATATCAAAACTTTACTCTTCACTTTAGCAATTCTTGTCATGAATTGCCTTGGTAGTATGAGAACTTGGACCTTTCGATCGTGCGTAAAGATCATCATTTCTACCCTGACCCACTTGAGTGCCGCGGACCAGTAGACGATATTAAAGATGAGGAAGATGAGTGGAGTAATGATCCTGCCGGCGATGAGCACCTTGATGTTGAAGGGCGTCTGGCCGATGTAGCTCATGAACTTGAAGGCGCTGCACAGGCGCTTCTTCACGGCGTCATCGTTGGTGACGGGACGAACCTGAGTGGGGAAAGGGAGTGTGGGAAGCACAATAACACATTAAGGCCATATCTAAACTTGATCATGACAGAGGGAACTCAGTGCGTTGTGATTACGAGGTCGGTACTTCGTTCGCGACAAAAGTTTGACTGAGACAGCGCTGCGTTATATCCCCATGCCTGTTCAAAGTTTATATGAGTGGAGTGATAAGAGGGACGAATGCAAGTGCATCGGGTGGAGGGTTGGAGTTGTTTGAAACGAGTCAGATCCAGTTTGCGAAGAAAACAAGTGTTTTCAAGTGTTGGAAGCGAACAAATACCTTCTTGCTCAAACTAGGCTGCCTTTATATTTGATAATGGGGTGATAGGTCCAAAGAAGAACGTCTAAAAAATGTCATGTGTCTGTGGGGTATCTAAGGTAAAGGATCAATAAAATGAAAAGTTATAATAAGAAAAAAGAGTTAACTATTATGCAAACAGCAAAAATCAGCACCTGGAAAGAAACCACCGACTCACGATGTTGATTTGAAATCGTCCAAATTTCATATCTAGTTGAATCAATGTTGGCCAGAGGTCAATGTCCAATGCTAAACACCGCATTGCAACAAGCAGGCACTAATGCTATGGACTATTTTAACCGAGCTAGTGTCAATGCCGGGCATAATTTAACCGTTCTGGTGATAATGCCTGACGCTTTTTTTTAATTAAACATACTGGTGCACCAGCCGTATATTGTCTGAAACGCACCACATCCGAAGATTTATTAGCTGTGATTCTGATAGACATTGTTAAACCGTTTCTCTAATGTTTTGATTGGTTTTATTGTTCAAGACTTCCCTTGGAGCTTTTTTCATTATTCGACCACTCCATATGTGAAGCAGTCATGCGTTAGGGCGACTGTGAAGCGTGTGACGGAGGGCTTGTTACCATTACTCCAAGTCATTCTGTTCGTATCTAAAGTAAAAAGTCCCACTCGAACGCAGTTTTTCCTGACCCTTCCTAATCTTCAGCACTTCGTCGTCGGCGTGGATGGATAATTATAGATCATGGATGGATAGATAATTCATTTTATAGATCGTTAACACTTTATTTTACAATTTTAGTATTTCTTATTTTGTGGGCTCCATTATTTATCTGCCCTTTTTCATCGATATCAATTTCGGATTAGTTATATAATTATATATCGTTAGACGCCCGCAGGGGCTCTAGGTGGACTATGCGGTGTGTTAGTTAGTCTAGTCCAACCTACGGTTGGAGAATTTGCACTCTCTCGGGCTAATAATAAATGTCCGAACACAGCTAGGCGTTTCGATGGCTAAATGGTGAAATAATGTTGCTGTTGATCTTAGACAGTGAAAGTCTTCAATGGCACTGTGCGTGGAGGGGATGAGGCAAGTCGAGAAAAGATGAGGCGAGTGGAGACGAGTCGACTGGCGAGGCGACAAGTCGAGACAAACCGAGGCTGGTTGAGACTAGGTGACCCGGGAATTTGAGGTACTCGTGGGACCCGCGGGACTCGAGGGACCCGGAGGTTTCGGGAACTCGTGGGACATGGAAGACCAGGAGGATTTGAGGGGATCCACTTGCACCCTTCCGGAGCCCTTTGAAACACCCTTGAGACCCTTGCACCCCCTTGAGAAACTTTGGGACTCGCTTGAGGCCTCTCTGAACCCTGGGACCCCTGCTTCCCCCTCCCCACGCTGCAAAACCCATACACATAAAAATGTATACATGTAAAATGCTTGAGTAGAACAATTAATTAATACAGTCCGCGGATTACTGGCATAGAGGGCGAGGGTCATCGAGATCAGTCGAAACATGTTGAGGTGAGTCGAGTTTGTCGTGACTAGCCGAGACTGGCCGAAATTATTCGAGATAAACTGAGATAAGCTGAGACGAGGGGACTTGGGGCGCTCGGGGGACCCGGGAGACTCGGGTTACCATCCGGAATTTGTCGGGCTCTTTTGGGACCCCAGGTACCTCTGCCACCACACTCCCACCCTAAAATGCTTGAGTGAAAAATGTTGTTATGACAGTCCACATGATTACTAGCGCAGAGGGGGAGAGCCACGTCGAGGCTGGTCGAGGTGCGTCGAGATCAGTCGAAACAAGGTGGAGCGAGTCGAGGTGATCGCGATGAGCCGAGACTGGCCGAAATGATTCAAGACAAGCCTAGATGAGCTGTGACGAGGGATTTGGGGGACCCGGGGAGCTCAGAAAGATCCGAAGGACATGAGTTACCCTCCGGGATTTCATCGGGCTCTTCTGAGACCCTAGAAACCTATGCCTCCCCCCCCCACCCGATCCCTTTAAACAATAAGTGCGAAGTCAATAATCTGAGCAGTTTTTCTGTCCATGACGAACGTGCCCTTACTTTCTTCTTCATGATCCACAATTTTGTCATGTATAATAATGCTGGTATATTTGAGTGGGAGTTCCTGTTTGTGATTCTGTGAATGGGTGTTTTTTCTTTAGTCTGTGCACGCTCGCGCGTGCACGGACCATATGCAGTTTCTGGGGTTGACCTGGACTGCGCAGCTATAAAACATGTGACGCGTTGCGATTGGAGTTGATCTAGTCCGTGAAGCCATAGACCTTGTACCAACTTCGACGATGCTGTCTGTGCGCACTGACGCGCCTGCATATTGCTCCTTTATTTCTGAGTGGTTGTGGGTGGGGATTCGTTTGTCTGAGTCTTTCTCTTACCTGAATAAACAAATTGTACCTCTACAAAACTATACCTCGTAGCTGTAAACATTGTGTTGCGTTTCTGTCGGAGCTGGCTATGTCCGTGTAGCCGTAAACCTTGTGCCATTCTCAACGATGATACCTGTGCACACTAGCGTGCGTACATGTTACTCTTAAAGTTCTAAATGATTGGAGACGAGGATTCGTTTCGTCTGACTCTTATCTGAATAAATGAAGTGTACTATAATCGACCTAAACCGCGTAGCGTTCTCGGTCGTGTTGCGTTGCTTTCGGAGCATACTTTGTCCGTGTAGCTGTAAGCCTTGTACCAGTCTCGACGATGCTACCTGTACGCACTGGCGTGCGTACATATTACTCTTTTAGTTCTGAATGATTGGAAGCGGAGATCCGTTTCGTCTAAACTTTTTTCTTAGGCGCACCAGCGTGCATCTGACATTGCTAAAATATTCAATGTTTTCTAACTTTAACAGCGTTGTTTTTCTCGCACACTAGAGCGTGCGAGCCTACTGGAATCGATGATTATCGAGCCCTACGGGGGAGCCTATTATGACTCACGTTGAGGTTTTGGCGGAAACGAGAATCAAATCAAATCAAATCAAAATTCAGCACTGCGATCATGTCACCTCTTACTCTACGTTACTCCCTCGAATATAGGTTGAGATTTAATAACAATAATAATGATCATAATAATAATAATAATATTAATAATAATACACTTTATCAAAACTCATCAAGGGCATATAAGTAAATTTGATACAAAACATATTTTAATGTAAATATGAATGATCCGCCAGTTTACTAAGGCAGAAACGTCAAATCAGGAAGCACAATAGAAATAACAATTTTATTCCTAACGGACACATATTATCTTCCTTCTAGTGTATACAGTATTTCTCTCCAACGTTTCAACATTGACGATCCAGCGAGCGCATCGCTGGTGCAGATTGTAACGTGGATTTTATTGTTAGAAGCCATTACTCTAGTCAGGAGGCTGTATGCCGCTTTACGAAAAAGTACTTTAATGTGATCCGATGCGTTCTCTGGAAATACTTGGCTCGCGGATGTCGAACGTGGGACCTGCATCAGTCGACGAAAGGTGTCATTATAGATCACTGTGAATTTTCTCATATTGTATTGACAGAAATCTTTCCACTGTGCATTGCAGTAAATTGGGTAACAGTAGGATTTGAAAAGCTGTGTTCTTGCTTCCTTTGGCGCAAAGGAGAATTTTCGTATTAGCATGTTACCAACGGCATTTTGTCGCCTGGTCTGCTTAGCAACATCCTTATCATCAGCGCAATCTGCGGAAACAATATGCCCAAGATACTGAAATTTGTCCACAAAATCCAGTGTGACACCATCTAAGTTAACATCAGTCGAGATGTAACGCTTAGGACCTTTCGGTCGGACCAACATAGACACAATTTTTGAGGTGTTATACACAATATCACATGGCTGAGCAAAATTACTACAAATATCTAGAAGCTTCCGCAGTGCAGATAGTGTTGAAGCTATTAACACCATGTCATCGGCATAGCTAAGCATATTAACATAGCAATTGGCAACATGACATCCTACGTTCTCCCTGCCTAATAGAAAATTCAGATCATCAGTGTACACATTATATAATAATGGTGACAATTGACCTCCTTGTCTAATTGAATTGATACAATGATAGGGAGCTGATTTTGAGCTTTCCTCACAGCACAAGAAATTCCTGCTCTCTGTACCAGAACACAATCAACTCAACGATTTGAGGATGGGTTCCCCCTTTCAATTATTTTCCTGTACAAAGTCCATTGACTTACTCTATCAAACGCTTTCTTTGCTTCTAAGCAGCACATAAAGACAAAAGAGTCCTTACTTTTGTAATAATCTACAGTTTGTTTCAAAGCAAAAATCGCCATTTCCATACCATGGCTCCCTTTGAAACCAAACTGACTGTCCGGTGTGAACATACGCTTGCAATTTTGCCAGAATGATCCGCTCCGAAACTTTGGAAATTGAGGTTGTAATAGCAAAGGGACGATAATTGCTTATGTCAGATGGGTCCTTCGTTTTACTTTTAAGAAGCGGAATAACAAATACATGCATTACATCTCTAGGCAACTGCTTGGCTCGTACGCAGCCAGAGAGGAAGAGAGCTAACACCGTAATCAATTTGTGAGAGACATGCTTATACACTTTTCCATGAACATAGTCATTACCAACAGCCTTGTTATTTTTTAATCCTCTTACAATAGCCCTGACCTCAGCAACACTGATCGTTTCGTCTACAACCGGAAGATTGCTAATAGCTCCTTGAAACCACTCTCCATTTTCATCCGTGGCAGCAGAGTTTGCTATATCGCAAAAGTGCTCTCCCCAGACTATCGCAATGTCATCCATGCCCGTAACTGCTGCAACAGTGAGTGGAAGTGATTCTTTCTTGGGGTTAAGTACTCGAGTTTCTTTCCAAAAATCCTTGCATTTACCATCACGCAACTTTGAGCGAAGTGCCTGAGCTCGTAATTGTTGTTCATTTCTCTTAGAAACGTAAGTTCCCTACGCAAACGGGATTTGGCTATTCTCTTTGCCACTGTAAGTTGACCCCTCAAGGCTTTCCTGCAACATTCCTCTGAAACACAGCGCCCCTTACAGCATAATTCAATTCCTTCGCCCGTTCATTCCACCCAGGGACTTTGTATTTACTCGGTTTCCTCATTCCAAAAACTTGTCGACCAGCAATTAGGATACACTGTCTTATGCAACCATACTGACCATCCGGTCGTTATTGACGGCTACTTCATTCCTTCCGAGCAGCCTATCAGGAATGTGTGATAAAAGCGTATAAAGTTCTAAATAGAATCGATATGTTGTCACTTTGTTGTCAAAGTTCCAGTCAATCGCTTTAACCTCGCGAGGATCAACTTGCAGAGGGTCTGCATTCTTTCAGCATTTGGAGTAACCCCTATGACACAGTGATCCGTATGGGCCACATCAGGCAATGTGTAACATGAAACGGTTGCATCTAACAACATCGAAGACAAAGCAATATGATCATTCCAGGAGGTGGATACAGAGCCATTATTTACATGAGTGTACGTATCAGGCGGGAGAAGCCGAGTTTCCTGAAACGCCAAATTATATTCAGAAAAAACTCTTCAATCTCAACGAACCTGGGCGTGTGCGGCGATGCATTAAAGTCTCCCAAAACACATATTTGCTGTTCTTCTCGACTCTCCAAGATACTACCAAGAACACTCATACAGCTTAAGTACTCTTAGGGGTTGTCATTCGAGTTTACTGGGAAGTACACATTGAAGAACAGAACAGAGGTCCCACCAAATGTAACGCTCAAGCCCAAGATTCTATCGCAATCGTACTGTCTAATCTTGATAATTGGGCTCAAAGATCGTTGCCAAATGAATGTCAGTCCTCAAAATGGCCTACCCATCCTTATTTAATTGGACACATTGATCGAAGAAATTGAAAATGAGCAAATATCTTCTCCCAACGAGGAAGGTAAGCTAATCTGCCATGGATGCAGCCACGTCTCCTGCAGGGCTACCAAATCAGCTTGTTTGCATACATCAGCCACATACACTTCACAATTACCGGTCAATCCAAAACAACTGAGAGAGGCGATACGAATCGTTCCTCTATTACCGGGTTGTGACTCCATCACGAGGCTTCTCACTGCGGCACTGCATTTCCGTGTCCTTCACGGGCTTTCCTCGCGCTGGCCTTAATCTCTTCGGTCTGTGTTCTGACGTCCATTTCGCTCTCTGCATCAGGCCGATCGTAGTTCAGTGTCCAACTGGCCTTTTTTCCGATAAATTGCAAACGGGTGCCTGTTTCCCAGATGTCTTCAACGTGATTTACGGTATCAAATGTTTTTTTGCCACGCTGCCGCGTTCAAGGCCAACAGCTGAATTTGATCGCTGATCCAAGTAATTTAACCATCACGTAACTGAGCCAAAATTTACATATTGTTAGAAAGCGGCGGCACCAGCCCCGCCATCTTTTCCACCCTCACACCCAACATCCCCACCGCCATTTTTTGCACCACCTCAACCTTCCAAAACCAATGCTGACCACCAAAATATACTACTAATGATTCCACATTGTTTGGTCAAGTCCACATCGGGGTGCTAGAGTGGATCACTTCTCTATGTTTGTTTTAATGTTGGTGATGCAGTTTGATTTCAAGTTCTGATGGGTTATTTACGTCGTACATTTTTCAAATTCATGTATCAAATTCTTTATTTAAGACCATTGTTTACAAACAAAATACAGTTAAAATAACTTCAGTTTGAACCTTCATTTAAGCACCTAAAGTGCTTTTCAGGCAAGCACACGAACACTATCATACACCTAATCCCAAACCTAAAGCAAGTACAATTCTCCTACATGTAAGACAGGTTCGGATGCAGACATGTAGATTAGCGCACATACACACATTACACAAATCAGATAACAATTCTAGGCACCATGTTATAGATAAGACACCAATGCAATGTAATTCTAGGCACCATGTTATAGGTAAGACACCAATGCAATGTAATTCTAGGCACCATGTTATAGGTAAGACACCAATGCAATGTAATTCTAGGCACCATGTTATAGGCAAGACACCAATGCAATGTTATTCTAGGCGCCATGTTATAGGTAAGACATTAATGCAATGTAATTCTGGCAACATGTTATAGGTAAGACACCAATGCAATGTAATTCTAGGCACCATGTTATAGGTAAGGCACTGATAGAATGTAATTATAGGCACCATGTTATAGGTAAGACACCAGTGCAATGTTCAATTAGATACAGTTTCACACAATATTATAGTTCAATGCACTATGCCAGGTAAGACACTAACACATAAGTAGTGTAAAGTACTACAAGACGCGGATGTGAAGGAATTAGATAGGTATAAAAGAGCCGGGCGGCGTAGGGCGCGATGCATGCACCTTGACTCACCGAGCGTACGGGGCATTCGCGCAGAAACGGGGGACGGGAGCGGAGGGTACCGGAACTGGTTTGGTGCCCGAGTCAGCTAACGGACGGGGGGAGGGGGGGAGACCAGAGTGGGGGGGAGCGGAAGGGGAACGGCGGGATGGAAGCAGGCTTGCGGCCTTGATTAGCTAGGTTAATGATATGAACATTTTATTTTGTACTATATTTTGATATATATTGTAATTATATACATGTTTTTTCTTCTTTAGATGGTTGTAGTGGAGTATAATTGGTCACTAACTATTGCGCGTTATATATATTCATCCGATTCTGGTATGAATAGTGTTATAGCAAGTTTTCTGGAGGGGGGATTGATGTGGTAGAGAAACCCCCCTAGGTAGAATGTCGGATGTGCTCCTGGAAAATTATGTGAGTTTGCTCTTGCCTATTCCTTGTCTAATAAATTTGTTTTCGTGGCACGTTTGCTACGTTGTGAGTGTATATATTGTTATATATTCATGTCTGGCTTATTGTGGTATTTTTATATGTGTATAGGAAATTCTGTTACGATTAAAACGTGGTTACTTTAGTTGAAGAGATGTTAATTTATCCCTGTTTTTGACGGAAGTAATGGATAATTTCATTAGATTTTTGTATGTACTATACCGTATTTACTATAGGTTCCAATTGTGTCGCTCGTATGTCTTGGTATCTTATACACATTTCTTGTTTATTTGGTTAAATGATGATTCATTCGCATTCATCACGTTTTTAATGTATGTGTTGGGTATGGTAGAGAATTATTCTTCTTGCTTTGTTTTATCTCGTGAGATTCAGTATAGGTCTTTCAGTTTTGTAGCTTCTCTATTGAATTTCCATCTTCAATGCAATCTGTTGGTTATCTATACAGTTTAGGATATATTATGTTTCTGTCTACAATATAGAACATTATTTCAGGTCTAATTTAGTTACATTTTGTTCATTTATAGTGATTTATATATCTTCTTTCATCCTGATACAATATTTGACGTGGTTATTATAGATATAGATCAGACGATTTGTTACGAATTTGGTCTTGCTGTTAGGGTATTGTATATTTATTGTACGACCATTCTTCAATATTTAGGAAGAGTTAGACTGTCCCCAAGGCAAAAGCTCATCCTGTTTATGCTTATTTGTGTAAATACACCGATTTATTAGGATGGAAACCATAATGTAATATAATTTTTATGTGAATTATAGCAGAGTAGAGAACCTTATTTAGCTCTTTCTTGACCACTGTACATGTCTAGATTTGGTTATGTCCAGGATGTATCTTTGTTCGAGGCTGTTCAGAGACGATGGGTTAACAAATGCGAGGTACGTCTGTGGCATCGTATCATGACTGTAGGTTACCCCAAAATTTGTTATATATCAGTTTATAGATTGCTGAGAAGTGACCTAGTAAAGCTTTATAGAGTTCATTTTTATGACACAATAGGCTTGCATTTGTACTCCCAGAGGCATAGCATCAGTTAGGTCTAGGAATTTATTATAGATTTGAATGGTATGATAGTATAAAATAACATTTTTCACATTAACTCAGCGTTAAATGTCAGTTATTTTCGGTATGGCTGTTATGTCATGAACCAGATCCCGTCGGATATTGTGGTATGATTCATCATCTGGATGCGGTAGGATACACCGTATATAATAGTTAATCGTTGTTGCTTAGGGTAGAGAAGAAAATCTTATATAGCTATTTTTTTAGATGTTGGTGTATATTTTGATTTGATATCATAGGAATATATCGGTATTCGATATAAATTTGCCTATTTTCGTGAGATGTTGGGTATAAAATACGCTTATTTAGATGTAATGATTAAAAAATTTGGTGTGTTGCCCCTCTCGACATTGGATTTGGGTCCGGTTCCATATTACCTTGGAGAACTAAACTACCGGATTTGTGTTGAGTTTTAGTGTTGAAATTCTTCAATAATTGAATGCACATCTCAAGTATGTTATCCAATCGCAGGTCTTCGCTGCATGCTTATTCCCACAAGTCTTACTTATATAAATGTTTGTACTTCGTTTGCAGTTTAGCCACTTAGAAGTTTTTGGTTAATTCAGGCTTTTGTTATGAGACAGCCTTCCCATTCAGAATAATTGACTTTTTGACCATTCACCAGATCTACTTTAACATTTTTCACTGAAGGTCTGTAATGATGGCCATAATCCTAACTCATTCTAACCTGAAATTACCAAGTATTTCATATTATTCCCCGTTTCATACTATGTTAGGTATTTTTCTTCATTGATTTAACCTTCATCCCTATCAAATCTAACCACTTGACCCTGTAGTTTTACCAATCTTTTGCAGATTGTGTGCCTACATTTATATACATATATTCTCACTTCGCTTGTTACAAGTCCAGTAATATTGACCAGTCCCGAGTAATGTTAGGTCATCGCTCGCTTGTGGACTTGCGTGTTCAAAACGTTCATGTAAGCTTACCCAATACGTCAGTGAGTATTACGAATGTTAAAGCGTTAGCAAGATTTATGTACGGTTTTACTATTGGAATATGATTTTTTTTTGTACTATTGGACGTTTTGCTCCTACCATTTTCGTCTATTAAATCAAATATTGAATAAATCCACTCTAACAATTTTTTTCATATAGATCTGCATTGTAAGGTCAGCAATCCACAAGATCTAGGATATAAACCATGCCTAAGGTACATAATTAGCGAAATATATATCAATGTACGATATCATAGATCAAATATCGATGAATGCAAAGTGGGTTACCATACAATGACGAATAAATTATTACCTAAGCAACTTAACCTATTCTATCCAATAGTTATGTATTTTTAATCAAGTTTGATGGTTATGTATGATATTGATATGAATGAATCTCTCCACTAGGGCTGTATATTTATCATATCAGAAGCAGTTGAATACATTTTCTCCAATTTAATCCAGCAAAAAAACATTTTGCAGATGTTTGGATTCCAGAATTTATCGATAGCTCTGTTACATATTCGGATGAGACTCAGCAGGTAAGATCCAAGATAACTAACGCACATCAATTTGTTATATTTTTAATGTGGGTCAGTTGTACGCGATGATAGGTTCAAAGATCTAGTCATTCTAACCAACTTAACCAATTATCATATATTTTCGTTCAAGTTTGATTGATATGTATGATATTTAGTCATTATTTTGTGCGATGTACATATCAAATCCCTCCCACACGGCTCTGTTTTTCGTAGTTTTTCTTCTAACGTCACACACCAGGTGCACACATTCACGCTTTGTACGCATATGCATGGTGTCGTAATGATGTCGTATACATGGATAGTTACCGATACAATGTAGACACACACACACACACCCACACTTACCCACAGACATTTTGATTGCATATACAGGATCGGTTAACATCTGAGGCACTTTAACTCTGATATATGTTTTTTTTCATTAGAACAAAATCCCTTGTTATTGTTACAAGATATTTATTGTGGACCACCTTCACGTCATGATAGGTGAAAAGAACTAAGCATCTTAACCTATCCTATCCTTTTCTATCCAGGAATTATATAGTATCGGTAGAGTTTTCGTGCATACATTTGTTACTTTGTTATCGATTCATGATATATTCATTTTCATCCTCTCCACTTAGCTCTACATTTTGATCTAACCTTATCACACCCATCAAAACCTAACATAACCTAACTTTATGTATGGTGTTCAGTCATGGCTACATAAATATGAAGCCCTCCAAACGATTCTAAATAATACTTTATTATATATGCTATACATTTTGTTGTCACTCTCATCCCATATAAGTTAGCAGAGAGGACCCATTTTCAATCTTAGATGGTTTGAATGTTACGGGTTATTCATATTATTTTGATTTTGACACAATTCTACGTCACTTTAACATATTATTCGCACCAATCATAACCTGACCTGACCTTACGTACGGTATTCAGTCATTGATATATACATATGAACCCCTCCATACAACTCTAAATATCACTCTAACATACATGTTATTTATTTCGTTGTCACTCTCGAGTCATTTATGTTACCAGAGAATCCCCCATTTTCAAATTTGGATGGATTGAATGCTACAAGTATTTCAAATTTGTATTCAGTTTTATACAAACGGACACATAGTCTCACACCATGTTTTTCTTAATTTACTTCAATATCTCAGCTTAACTCTACAACCTTTGAAAACTTGCATCTCTGAATTTTCATTTTTTTCTTGCCTATATTTTTCTTATCCTTAACGATGACTTCGTTTCAAGATCTGATCGGACGCTGATTTATATCATACCATTCTGTAACACATCTAGATCATTTACCTCGAGCTAGGTTTTCTGGCATCATTTCAACCCTTGAAACAAATTTTTCTACTGATTTCGAAGATTCGATGTTACCTCCGACTGTCACGATGTTTACAATTCATTACTTGACCTTCGAGTTTAGGATAATATAAATATATCATTGAGAACATACATAGTTTTTATTAGTATTTATTAGCATTATTTACAGACCTTGCTGCCATCATCAATATCATATACCTGTTTTTTGATATTTAAACAGCATTGTTCGTCATCCAAAAGTACTTTTCATCACGATATTTCAGTATACTCTCAAAATCCATCTTATTCACCATCATATCTTTGGTGCGGATATCGAAGGCTATTCCGTTCCCGTGTGTCAATAAATGTATTACTTCTTCTTCTTAAACATAATTATTCGAATCTTTTCCAATTCAAAGTCATTCTGAGATTCATCATTGAGAAATTTTGCATACGTTCCAGTTTCTCTTTTGTTCTTAGGTATAATCTGTTGTCCACTACCACAGCTATATTACAATCATGATGAAGATTTTACTCCTGGATCATATAAATTATCGAGATTTGCTTCTCATATCCCCTCCCCCTCCCCCCATCCCTTCCTAAACTTACTTACATACGAATGTAATGCGTCCACATTAGTTTCCCAGAGCAGACTTCCTTTTTCCTGCACACATTTATGAATGATATCTCCCACTCTTGTGATTCTTGTTTGTCCATTCTGAGATAACTGTTATTTTCCACACTAGTCAATATTATTCAAACCGACTCATATCATCTTCGGAGATTTCTTCTTCCAGCACTTGTAAACAAAATTTTGAGATATGAATGTTCATTTTTTGTTTATTTTATGACGAAACGTGTGTCTCCGTTTGATCTCAACGTATCACTGACTCCATTCTTGATTACCAGCTAGCTATTATAAGTTGATTACATGTGGTTTTTCGCAAAACATTTGGCCTATCATTTCTCACCTAGGTCATCATCTTGTGTATATGTGTAGGGCTGAGTACGTATGTGAATGTGAATATTCAAGCGTATGTACGTGTTACATGAGGTAAAAATATATAACACAAATTTAATATTCACATTCACATACGTACTCAGCCCTATACATATACACAGATGATAACCTAGGTGAGAAATTATCGGCCAAATGTTTTGCGAAAAAACACTTGTAATCAACTTATAATAGCTAGCTGGTAATCATGAATGGAGTCAGTGATACGTTGAGATCAAGCGGAGACACACGTTTCGTCATAGAATAAACAAAAAATGAACATTCATATCTCAAAATTTTGTTTACAAGTGCTGGAAGAAGAAATCTCCGAAGATGATATGAGTCGGTTCGAATAAATATTGACTAGTGTGGAAAATAACAGTTATCTCAGAATGGACAAACATGAATCAAAAGAGTGGGAGATATCATTCATAAATGTATGCAGGAAAAAGGAAGTCTGCTTTGGGAAACTAATGTGGACGCGATACATTCGTATGTAAGTAAGTTTAGGAGGGGGAGGAGGGGGAGGGAATAAGCGAAGCAAATCTCGATGATTTATATGATCCAAGGGTAAAATCTTCATCATGATTGTAATACAGCTGAGATAGTGGACAACGGATTATACTTAAGAACAAAAGAGAAACTGGAACGTATGCAAAATTTCTCAATGATGAATCTCAGAATGACTTTGAATTGGAAAAGATTCGAATAATTATGTTTAAGAAGAAGAAGTAACACATTTATCGACACACGGGAACGGAATAGCCTTCGGTATCCGCATCAAAGATATGATGGAGTATAAGATGGATTTTGGGAGTATACTGAAATATCGTTATGAAAAGTACTGTTGGATGACGAACAATGCTGTTTAAATATCAAAAACCAGGTGTATGATATTGATGATGGCAGCAAGGTCTGTAAATATTGCTAATAAATACTAATAAAAATTATGTATGTTCTCAATGAAATGTTTATATTATCCTGAACTCGAAGGTTGAGTAATGAATTGTGAATATCTTGCCAGTAGGAGGTAACATCGAATCTTCGAAATCAGTAGAAAAATTTGTTTCAAGGGTTGAAATGATGCCAGAAAACCTAGCTCGAGGTACATGATTTAGATGTGTTACAGAATGCTATGATATAAATCAGCGTCCGATCAGATCTTGAAACGAAGTCATCTTTAGGGATAAGAAAAATATAGGCAAGAGAAAAATGAAAATTCAGAGATGCAAGTTGTCAAAGGTTGTAGAGTTAAGCGGAGATATTGGAGAAAATTAAGAAAAACATGGTGTAAGACTATGTGTCCGTTTGTATGAAACTGAATACAAATTTGAAAAAACTTGTAGCATTCAATCCATCCAAGTTTGAAAATGGGGATTCTCTGGTAACATATATGACTCGAGAGTGACAACGAAATAAATAACATGTATGTTAGAGTGTTAATTAGAGTTGTATGGAAGGGTTCATATGTATATATCAATGACTGAATACTGTACGTAAGGTCAGGTCAGGTTATGATGGGTGTGAATAATATGTTAAAGTGACGTAGAATTGTGTCAAAATCAAAATAATATGAATTGCCCGTAACATTCAAACCATCTAAGATTGAAATGGGTCCTTTCTGCTAACTTAAATGGGATGAGAGTGACAACAAAATGAATAGCATATAAGATAAAGTATTATTTAGAGTCGTTTGGGGGGCTTCATATTTATATAGCAATGACTGAACACCATACATAAAGTTAGGTTATGTTAGGTTTCGATGGGTGTGAATAGGTTAGATCAATATGTAGAGCCAAGAGGAGAGGATGAAAATGAATATATCATGAATCGATAAAAAATGAACAAATTTATGCACGAAAACTCGATCGATTCTATATAATTCCTGGATAGAAAAGGATAGGATAGGTTAAGATGCTTAGTTCTTTTCACCTATCATGACGTGAAGGTGGTCCTCGATAAATATCTTGTAACAATAACAAGGGATTTTGTTCTAATAGAAAAAAACATATATCAGAGTTAAAGTGCCTCAGATGTTAACCGATCCTGTATATGCAATCAAAATGTGTGTGGGTGTGTGTGCATCTGTGTGTGTGTCTACATTGTATCGGTAACTATCCCTGTATACGACATCATTACGACACCATGCATATGCGTACAAAGCGTGAATGTGTGCACCTGGTGTGTGACATTAGAAGAAAAACTACGAAAAATAGAGCCGTGTGGGAGGGATTTGATATGTACATCGCACAAAATAATGACTAAATATCATACATATCCATCAAATTTGAATGAAAATATATAATTATTGGTTAAGATGGTTAGAGTGACTTGATCTTTGAACCTAACATCGCGTACAACTGACCCACATTAAAAATGTAACAAATTGATGTGCATTAGTTATCTTGGATCTTACCTGCTGAGTCTCATCCGAATATGTAACAGAGCTATCGATAAATTCTGGAATCCAAACATCTGCAGAAGTTTTTTTTTGCTGGATTAAATTGGAGAAAATGTATTCAACTGCTTTTGATATGATAAATATACAGCCCTAGTGGAGAAATTCATACATATCAATATCATACATAACCATCAAACTTGATTAAAAATACATAACTATTAGATAGAATAGGTTAAGTTGCTTAGGTAATAATGTATTCGTCATTGTATGGTAACCCGTTCTGCATTCATCGATATTTGATCTATGTTATCGTACATTGATATATATATTTCGCAAATTATGTACCTTAGACATGGTTTATATCCTAGATCTTGTGGATTGCAGACCTTACAATGCAGATCTATATGAAAAAATTGTTTGAGTGGATTTATTCAATACTTGATATAATAGACGAAAATGGTAGGAGCAAAACGTCCAACAGTACAAAAATAATCATATTCCAACAGTAAAACCGTACATAAATCTTGCTAACGCTTTAACATTCGTAACACTCACTGACGTAAGGGGTAAGCTTACATAAACGTTTTGAACACGTAAGTCCACAAACGAGCGATGACCTAACATTTCTCGGGACTGGTCGATATTACTGGACTTGTAACAAGCAAAGTGAAAATATATA
>SDVV010007302.1:0-17867 GCA_016164225.1 Gammarus roeselii
CGCGGCGGGGGTAAACCAGTGAAAACTGTCGGGCCTGCTGCTGACGACGGATCCTCGGACTGCACTCGTGACCCAGAGTGTATGTTGCGGGGATACCGGCCGGACCCTTTATCACAAAAGGGCTAAGTTGTGTGAGTGTGAGTGTGTGAGAGTGATGCGCTTTGCCTCGGCCACCCCCCTTTCTGGGGCATGCGGCCTAGTGTCTGTATCTGTATCTCTCCAACCATAGCAAACCGTTCATAACTGAGTCGAATATTGACATAAGAGTAATCCCGCCCTCTCCTGATACCTTTCGTTTGTATCATCTTGCACCACAACACAATCGACCTCTATCGCCCTAAGACAAAGCACCAATACCCCAAACTACTGTCCCTTCAGTTCGGATCGATCATCCTCTCAGACAACCTTCTCCCTCGCCTCATTTGCAAAGATCTTATGCTGGAAACACTGCATTTCCTTCCACAGTTCCCGAAGCCTTGTTCCATAATTCAACCAAACGTGACACGGGGAACCCCACCATAGCAACAAAGCCTTCAAAACTCCCAGCACTTCTGGACATGACTTGGGTGAGTGCATTGAAAGTCACTACCCCGCAGTCAGGCAGGAGTTTGTTCAAAATTCAAAGGTAGCAAACGGCTTCATAGTCTCAACAAAACAAACACACACGCAACTAGTCAAAATAAATGACCAACAACATGACTACGAGAAAAATCAGTAAGGTTCAAAGTAATCTTAAACTACAGTTGAAAGTACCCCACAAAAATTGCAACGGCTTCATGCACTAGTAATTGAATCATCTAATGAACAACTCGATTACAAGTCAAATCTAAACATTGACGTGTTGATTAACGAAGCTGAAAGTGAGCTCAACGTAAACATACAAACTACATGGCTTTCTTGGCACTGAAATAAAATAATAATGACATCATCATGACATACATGAAAATCTATGATCAAGACCTTGATGACTGAGTATTGCTCTGAATCTTGAAATCTATATTATCGAAAAATTCACCTATGGTTGAATTCCTCGATCAAGTCAGAAAGCGCAAAAATCGTAATGAGGCAAGACAGGCAATATTTACCTAAAGAATTATCACTACCCCGCTCTCATACCATCAAAAATTTCTCTAAAGGCACCGAATGAACAGAAGACTAAATCACCCGAACATCCGCAAAAATAAATTCATTCTTTTATTCGATGCACCAGATACCCGTATATTCCCAAAACCGTATCTGACAACCGCCTCACGAATAAAAAAATCCCTGCAAGCGGCCTGATGGTCGCAGACAGAAGAGCGATCAAACTCATCACCACCCACTAGAATAACAGCAGGCCAATGTGACTAGATGGCACACAAGATCCCCTGAAAGCTTGGGGACATGGCAAGTAGCCCTCGGTCAAATGATAAGAACCACATAAAAAAAAACATAAATGAAAAAATATTTGGTATAAAGTGGATCAGATAAGGTGGTTGTTAACAAAAGAAGATGTTGATATACTCGATGTAATTCAGACATGGTTGGTACCTGATATGGATAGCAACTTTATTGAGATCGATGGATACAGAGTGTTCAGAAAAGACAGAGGAAAAAAGGAAGAAAACATATTTCCGTATACGATATCTTCGTCGAGGATTTTCGTATAGGATATCTTCGTTCGAAGATGGAGACAAAGTCGACGATGTTTGGATAACCGTCTAAATTAGAAAAACCTAATCCTTTTATTGCTGGTCCCGTTTATAGATCACCCGAATAAAACACCTTGCTGAACTAGATAACGCAAAAAGTAATTCTGAGAAAACCCGGAACATCCTCGGGAATATTGTGCAACACAAGCAACGGAGAAATACGATCAGCTACGAACACCAAGACGGAATAGCTAAGACCTTTGATGATTTCTTCGCAAATGTGGGATAACGCACATATGATGTGATGGGCGATCCAGGTAAAGTGACTTCAGGTAAAAATGAGACCTAGGAAACAAAAGAGTCAATTCGACACCCAGCAAAGTCTATTAATAATTCAATGCATTCGAAAAATATATGGTTACTCCAGTCAAAAAGCGGAGCAGAAAGTGTCTTTGCCAATTATTCTATTAAAAAGTGTCTGCCAGTTATTCGATTATATCGGCGCGATTGCTTAGCGCTGCAGTACTTGAAAAAAACGGGTTGTCAATATCACTGCCATACCTCCAGCTTCTCATCAACACATCCATAGCAGCAATAAACGATATGGTACATGATCCCTCAAATCATAGGCTATAAACCTCCTACATGTAATTTTCAAAGTCTTAGAAACAGTTATTTCACGTCAACTACTGGCCTACATAGAGGGTAGGAACCTCATTAACGACGGTCAGTATGCATGTAGGCATAGGACATCAAGGAGACGCGTTAATCCAGATCTCCGATCTCGTCTATAAAGCCATTGACATGAACTGCTTATCACTACTCGTCGTGTTGGACCTCTCACAAGCATTTGACAGTGTGAGCCACGACACTTTGATGAACACACTCACGCAGCCTAACGTTCAAACCTCCTGGTTTGAAAGTTACCTCAGTAACCGGTCCCAATCTGTTATGATGAACAGAGAGATCATCTCTTTTCTGACCTCCGGTTTTGGTGGATGGATGATTATTCATTTTATAGATCATTAACACTTTATTTCAGTATTTTATTCTTTCTCATTTAGTGAGCTCAATTATTTTTCTGTGCCCTAATTTCATGGTGATGAATTTTGCATTGGTTATTATGTATCGAGGCTGGTTGAGACTAGGTGAGCCGGAGAATTGCGTGTACTCGTGGGACCCGCGGGACTTGGGAAACCCGAAGACTTCTGAAACCGGGGGTACTTGGAGGACCAGGAGGAATTGGGAGGACCCCCTTGGACCCTTTTAAAGTCCTTTAGGACAGTCTTGAGACCCTTCGGGACCCCCATGAAAAACTTTGGGACCTTCTTGAGACCCCTCTGAACTCTGGGACCCTTGCTTCCCCCTCCACTCTGTAAAACCTATACACAGAAAAATGAATGTATGTGAAGTGCTTCAGTAGAACATTTAGCTATTAAAGTCCACGGATTACTGGCACAGAGGGGGAAAGCCACGTCAAGGCTGGTCGAGGTGCATCGAGATCAGTCGAAACATGTCGAGACAAGTCGAGTTAGGCGCGACGAGTCGAGACTGGCCGAAATGAGTCAAGACCAGCCGAAATGAGCTGAGATGAGGGGATTCGAGGAACCCGGGGAGCTCAGAGGGCCCAGGGGACTTGGGTTACCCTCCGAGACCCGTCGGGCTTTCGGGCACTTTTGGGACCCGAGAGACCACTGCACTCCCCACCATATCCCCCTAAACAATGAGTATGATTTCAATAATTTGAGCAGTTTTTCAGCCCATGATAGTGTTTAACGGTGCTTAACAGCTTTTAGTGAAGGAATAAGATAGAGGTTAATAAGCGGTGGGGCCGGAGTCAGCGAGCGAATGGGGAGCGGGAGCGTAGGGTACCGTAAAGGCGCGGGAAGGGGAACGGAGGTGAATGACTCATTTCGGACAGACGGATAGCTTTCGGAATATTTTTATTTACATGAGGGTATTAGCATTTCAATGCTTGGGTATATTGTATTGCAACTTCGTTTCATGTCATGTTGCATGTACTCATTTTCAATGCTGGGTCCTCTGAATGTTTAAGATATTGACAAACATACATTTATAAGATAATTTTTTATTGATAATAACAGGTACATAACACTTTACATGCTGTATTAAAGGTTAATACTCCACACATATTCTTCTTGCACGAATCTTGATTTTTAGACACGTTCATGATGAATTTTTCAACCTTGGTATCATTACTACGTCGTTCGCTGTTGATCAATTTACAGTGACATAGTTTCAATTAGTTTCTAGTTATTTTCTCCGATTGTTTCATTTTTATCTACAACATTCGTCATGATTTTCTTTTCGTTTGATATATGCAGTCATATTATGACCGAATGTCACATCGCACTGGATTTGTTATTTATGAACGAGCTTATTTGTAGATCGATTAAATCGAATATAATCATCAATGATATAATTACAGTTATGGTATATGTCCTTAAACGATGTGGTGAAGAACGTAATATCTCCGTCCTTGCTAATGTTTCAATGATTTATTAAGATCTCGGTTTATGGATACAACATCATAAGCATGATGCCACCAGGAAGATGGCACCAAATATGCCCTGAGAATCCTTTCACCTGCACGCGGCCTCGAGATGGAGTTTCGCTCAGTGGTACCTGTTTAGACGAGACCGACCGCACTCTAGGATGCGGGGTAGACCTGTTACAACTCGCTGCAGTACAGGCACGAACATGACACTTCCGTGACAGCCTCTGCCCACCGTTCACGCTACAGCCTCACTCATACCTCAGTAACGCTCATTAAAGATTCCTGCGGTCAATCCTTCCCCTAAGGAGCGATGTTATATCAGTGTTATGATACTTGGTATTGTAAATGATTTTAGGCAACGTAAACTTCATTTTGTGTGTTTCCATGCTAGTAGGGACATATTTATTTCATGTATTCATATGTTATTCGCTAGTCATGGGCCTTACAGTATTGTGGTGTTCTCATACGGTCACAGCTGGTGGTCGGTAAGAGGCACTACCTCCCCCAACTGGTCCGAGCGGCAAATACGTTGCATCTTGTTTTTTGAGTGTTAGGTTATGTTATTCTGTGATTTATTCAGTGATCGTATACCAGTCCTGCTTTATTTTGTTGGTGTTACGATACCGTGTATTATAAGGTATCCCAAAAACTGTCTATCTCATCCTCCTTTTCTTCAATTTTCGATCATTTCTTCTGGTAAAATGCTTCAGGCAATAATTTAAAGGCAATATATACACAACCCCCCAAAAGCTCTGAACTTCTTTAATATTAAAGGACAAGGGGTTTCCAAGATAGTCCGAATTTTCATAGAGTTTGATCTAGCCTTATCAATGGATACCTCGTACCCCAAATATTCTATACATTGTAATATTGACATTTAGCAATAATAATCATAACACACATCTGACATTCATCATTATTAATCGTAACATTCTAGCACCCCTTAGCGGCGGTGTTAGAATACTGCTACCTCAACCCATGCGCGTCGTAGAAGGCGACTAAAAGGAGAGTCCTGTAGCCCGAGTTTAGGATGTGCTACCGCAACACCTGCGTGTCGTAAAAGGCGATTTACAAGGGGCGGGGCAGGGGGCTAGGAATCCCCTCCTCTTTAAAAATGTTCCCTAAAAGATGGCAAGACGAGCGGGGGGAGGAGAGGCTCACGCCTGCCTCCACGAACCCTATTGTTAGGGGCGCTGAATAAGCTTGGTTGAAGTACGAATGAAGCAAAAGAGATGGGAGATGTGCGATATGTTTGTGAGGAGGAAGTTAGATGTGTTGGCGCTGAGTGAGACTAAGTTGAAGGGTAAAGGCGAGTGTGACTTTGGAGTGGTAAGTGGAAGAAAGTCGGGCGCTGACCAAGGTTGGGCACAAGAAGGTGAGGTGTTGTTACTGAGTGATCGACTTGCTAGTAGCGTTACTGAGTGGAAAGAGGTGTCCTCAAGATTGATTTGGGTGAAAGTAAAGTTAGGCGTAAAAGTGGCAGTTGTGAGTGCGTACGGACCTGGTAACGAGCGGGGTGAGGAGGAGAGGGAGCAATTTTTTACTGACCCGAGCGAGTGTATTGAGAGTTTTAGAATCGATTCAATTGGGTTGTACTGGGCGACCTTAATGCGAGAGTTGGAGATGCAGTGATGAAAAATGTGATAGGGAGGTATGGCGTTTCTGGTAGCAATGCCAGTGGAGAAAACCTAATAGGTCAATGCATGGAGCAGGAGCAGGTCGTCGTAAACAGCCTGTTCAAGAAGCGAGATATTTACAAGTATACATGGGTAAAGGATGGCTCGTAGTGAAGTGGTGGAGAGAGCGCTGATGGATTTTGTGCTGATTTCAAGGAGAGTGGTGGGGAGGCTGTTGGAGGTGATGGTGTTTCGAGGGGAGGAGGGAGGTGTATCTGACCATCTGCTGGTGGAAGGAAGATTAAGAGTGGAGCATAGGTGGAAGGGGAACAAAACAGTGGGAGAAGGAAGAGAGGTAGTGAAAGTGAGTGAGCTAAATGTGAGAAGCAGAGCTGAGGAGATCCAACTGGCGTTGAGGAAAGAAAATGACAACGTGAGAGGGCAGGACCTGCAAGAAGTGGAGGAAGAATGGGAAAAGTTTAAAATTGCCTTGTTGAGATGTTTGAGAAACGTGTGTGGTGTGCGCAGTGCGGGTGGATGCAGACGGAAGAGCTGCGAGTGGTACGACAAGGAGGTTAAACCTACGCGGTGGCGCAGAAAATAAGAGCTTTTGAGGATTTGAGGAGTGGTTGCAAGCGAGGTCGGTGGTGGTCTATGACAACTTCAGTCTTCGACTGAACACTGTCGTGTGAGGAGTCAAAAAGTGATCGCTCCTGGTAAAAAAAATGTCTGACCTGACCTGTGACGAGAGCAGACCCGCTGCCGATGGGAGTAGTAGGTATAAAGACAAAAGTTGCCCTGGAAAAACGAACGACAAAAGTTGCCCTGGAAAAACGAACGACAAAAATTGCCCTGGAAAAACGATCGACAAAAGTTGCCCTGGAAAAAACGAACGACAAAAGTTGCCGTGGAAATAAGGACGACGAAAACAGCCCTGGGAATAGGGGTGACGAAAATGGTTGGAAATACTTACTGCAAATATGCTTTTTGTGAAGGATTATAGATAGGCGATAATTAGTGACACCAAGACGCAAATGTGAAGGAATTAGATTGGCGATGACTAGATCTTTGAACCTTTTATCGAATGTATTGGTTAGGATGTATGTTATTTGTTAATGTGTCCGACTTAGTCGAACGACGAGAGCAGACCTGCTGCCGATGGGAGTAGTAGGTATAACGACAAAAGTTGCCCTGGAAAAACGAACGACAAAAGTTGCCCTGGGAAAAAGAACGACAAAAGTTGCCCTGGAAAAACGAACGACGAAAGTTGCCCTGGAAAAACGAACGACAAAAGTTGCCGTGGAAATAAGGACGACGAAAACAGCCCTGGGAATAGGGGTGACGAAAATGGTTGGAAATACTTACTGCAAATATGCTTTTTGTGAAGGATTATAGATAGGCGATAATTAGGGACACCGAGACGCAAATGTGAAGGAATTAGATAGGCGATAATTAGGGACACCAAGACGCAAATGTGAAGGAATTAGATTGGCGATGACTACATCTTTGAACTTTTTATCGAATGTATTGGTTAGGATGTATGTTATTTGTTACTGTGTCCGACTTAGTCGCTGTATATCTCGGACATTGTAGTTTTATGTTAAGACAAATTGATCATGTGGTCAAGTTAGTTACTGATGATACATAGAGATACCAGGAACGCAAGTTTTTTATGAGTCGGCCGATGTATTTGTTAGGATGTATATTATTTGTTAGTGTGTCTGACTTAGTCGCTGTATATCTCAGACATTGTAGTTTTACGTTGAGCCAAATTGATCTAATGGTCAAGGTAGTTACTGATGGTACATAGAGATACCATGAACGCAACTTTTTTTGTGAGTCGGCCGATGTATTTGTTAGGATGTATGTTATATGTTAATGTGTCTGACTTAGTCGCTGTATATCTCGGAGAATGTAGTTATATGTTTATTTTCTTCTATTCTAGTCAAGTGAGTTACTTACGGTACATAGAGACTGCCCGTGACGGGTGGGGAAGAGGGGAGAGGTTGACCGGAGTCAGGCGCTGTCCAAACTGCAAATGGTAATTAGCTTGATAGCCTTTATATGTCAACTGTCACACAATGATCTTACCTCGAGATATTTGGTCCTCTTGGAGAATTGTTTTTCTTACGATATCTTTCAGATTCCTTTTGCTATCTTACTGCTTTTATTTACGATTGCTTACTTACGGATTATATAGATGTAGGTTATTAGGTCTTATCAACGATATATATATGATTGTGTTGAAATATTTCACACGGTATGATATATATTACTTTGTTTGTTATTGAATGACAAATTTGAATAGAAATTTTTACTGCTCAAACCTAAATTGTTGGATATTCGATATAGGTATGCAAGAAATATTGGTATATATTAGGAAGGCATAGCTAGTTGTGCTTTATTTGACTCATTTTCGGAGGTTGTTTTGGTGGAGTTTTTAGCGGTGAGATGCTTGAAGCCAGCTTGATGTTGAATATAGGCTATGAACATTTACAGGTAAAAACATGTTCATGTCTACGTGCTTTCATATTTTTTCACGCAAAAGTGTTCCCGGGTGGTAGTATTTCTGTGGATTATCGATACGACCGCAATCCTAATTGTCTTCGTATTTGTTTTACGGTATTATTTCACATGAGTATTTTACTGTTTTGCTACCCTTAGCTGCTGGTCTGAGGCCTCGGACATGCAAGCATCATACTGTAACACGTTGGTTGCAAGCAAATGATCTCACTCGGGTATTCGTTGGTCGTTTCGCTTTTCCATTAGTCCCAGCAGTCATTTATTTGTTTCATAGTACAAATGATTTTTGTTGGGGTTTTTGGAGAAGACCATGTATTCAGACGGAGACGATTACCGCATTTCCCGTGTCAATATCGGAGTTAACCATTAAACTGGAGACTCATGCCAGGCTCATTATTGGTTATATCCAGGATGTGACTTTGCTTGATGTTGCTCAGAGACGATGGGTGAATCAGATGCAAGATATGTCTGAAGTATTATACGTGACTGGAATAGGTATAGAAATTTGTTATAGATTTGAATGGTATCGTAGTAAAAAATTGCGGTATTCTCATGGTCTCAGAGTTAAATGTCAGATATTTTGGAGGAATGTATGTTTAAGAGGTGCAAGTCCATTATGCATCTATATGAAATATCGTCATTGAACCCCTGCAAATGTATACTTTACCATTTAGAAGACGATTTACTGAATGGAGAAGTCCTAGACCATTTATGGTTTGGCTACCCTTCACCTATTGAGATATATTTATCTTCGATAGCTTAGGTACCTGTGTACAACTTCAATTATATTAATATCTATCACATTTTCAACGTGGGGCAAGAGGCGTTTTAGTGCAATTTCAATGCTAGTTCAAGCGAGTTAAATTTAAGATATTGCAAACAAAGATTTATTAGATATACATGTATTGAAAATAGATTTTGACATATTAATACATACACATGTATACATGGGATATCATTTTAGGAAAAACATAACATTTTCACACCAAAAATTCAATGTGAGCATCTTTGCGAAACAAAAATAATGACTTCGATCATCCTTCTCTTGTGTTTATCTGGATCCTTGGTGCCAGTGACAGTTTGTGGGTTCTTTATCAATGACGTATATTTATTCCTCACCTGAAGCTGTCAACTTGTCATATCGGTGTAGGATTTATCATCTGGGTGTGATTTTTTCTCTGATCTACTGGTGTTCGAGACTAACGCCCTTAGTACACATTTTACATAAACGAGGAACTTTGGGAGAAGTGTATGCAATACTTGTAATCCTAGCCTTGTATCCAAAACTTTGTTTATAGTCTCCAGCGAGCTTTTCATGGACGCTAATTTTAATCACTATTACATGTTTGTGACATCAAATCGTTTCAGATTTTCTCCTCGCTATTATCCACGTTTCCATTCATTATATACCAATTCTCCTAGCACTCAAACATTTGTGACAGGATTCTCTCTTCTCATGCTTCATTACCAACATATTTGAAACCAAATCGGATGTACATTTGATTTTATTACAAATATGTTGGTCATGCTTCATTATCAACATATTTGAAACAAAATCAGATAAACATTTGATTTTATTATGCAATTTTTCACTTATTGCACTTGACACTCTTTCATTTACCCCATTTGATAATTCGGTTTCCGTCAACTTTGGCAGTCTTTTTCCTACACACATTTCAATATCACTGTCAGTGATATCCATTTCACTGAAAGTACCCCACGTTTCCCCTTATTTTCAATTTCGGTTATGGTTCGAGTCTTTCTCCCACCACATTGATTTAGCCATTTTCCCCCAATCTTCATACATTCTTAGCTTGAGTGTTAGTTGCACCATACTTTCTTTTACGCTCGCGCCATTTTAAGAACTGTCTTTCTCATTAGATTGGAAACCCAAGTCCGGTTTATTATGTTCTATCAACGCGCCCATTGCATCCTTTGAGCTCATATTTCCTCGTTAATTTTTAACATTATCATATTCAAGATAAAGGTGTCCTTTGAGATGGCGCCAGAGCCCGAATATGGAGCCTGATTTGCTTAATTTTATCTCCGCACTGCAAATGACACATACCCCCGTCTTTTCATTCATGTTAAAATACTTTCACATCAAACTGGGCGGCATCTCTCTTCCCCGAAAGCGGATCGCTATCTGAAGGAGTACAGATATGAGTCCAATTTATACATACAGGATCGTTACCTTCACTGCGTTGGCACAGGTATGGGCTACCATGTAGGCATTTACACACATTTTATGCAAAAGGGTTACCATACACTGCCGGATGCATTAATACCTTCCCAACCTAACCTAACCCATAAAACAACATCCCTTGCTGTTGATACAAGATATTTCATCTGAATCAGCTTCATACTATGTCATGTTAAAAGAAGTAATCATCCTATCCGATCCTAACTATCTTATGTACGGTATTCAGTCATTGTTTTATACAATGCATAATACATTTCTCCACTTGTCTCTATATTTTGATCTATCCTTTGCAGTTTTGTCACCTAATTATTTCTACTTCGCAATCAATCTCGACTCATATATATTAGCAGAGAGGTCAGATTTTCTCAATCTTAGAAGGGTTGTATGTTACAAGTAATTCATATTTGTTTCCATCATACAAACGCGCTCTCCATCTCATACTTGGTCTCACACATTTTTCTTCAATATCTCCTGACACGTCATCCTTTGACGACTTGCACAGTCAATCTACCTTTTTTTCTTTCCAATAATTTTTCAAACTCTTCACGATGACAGCGTTTCAAATGTCTCCACACGTTACTCGTCGATTTATGTTTATTCAATTTTACTTCTTTCTGGCATAGTTTACAGACCCCCATCACCCCAACTCTGTCGAATAATCGAGGACTCAAGCTATAACCCATCCTTCCACAGCAGAATCCCAATATTGACTGAATATTTTTCTCATCGAACTCTGATTTATATCTCACCATTCTGTCACACATATACAGCATTTACCCCGAGATAGGTGTATGGGTAGCGTTGCAACCCTTGAAATATATTCTCCTACCGTATTCAACAATTTAATTGTTTCCTTCGACCAACGCAATGTATGCAATTTCATCGCTTAACCTTTGAGTTGTAGGATATTATAAACTATTGATTTAGGATTTACATACTTTTATTAGCATCATTTACAGATCTTGCTGACATCATCAGTGACTTCTAACTCGTTTTTTCGATTACAGCATGGCTCGTACAGCCACCCATACCCATCATCACGATGTTTAGGTTTCCTCCCAAAATCTATCGTATAATTCACCATAATTTTGTTGCGAACACCGAATGCTGTTCCGTGCCCTAGAGTCCACATATGTAATTCTTCTTCTTCTCGAACTTTATTTATTCGAATCTTCTCAAATTCAATGTCATTCTGTTTATCATCAATGAGGAATTCTTTCATACGTTCCAGGTTTTCTTTGGTTCTTAGGAAAAAACCGTTGCCCATCACTTCAGCTTTATAATAATCATGATGATTTTCCACTCGGATCATATCAATTTCAAGAGTTGCTTTCTTATTACCCTTGAAGTTTGTTACATACGACTGGAACCCGTCAATGTCAGTTACCCAGAGCCGACTTCCTTTTTCCTTCATCCATATATGAATGTTATCTCCCACTCTTTTGATTCTTGTTTTACCCATTCTGAGATATCTGTTAGTTTCAACATTAGTCAATATTTGTTCGATCAGACCCATATCATCTTCGTAGATTTTTTCTTTCAAAACACGTAAACTAATTTTTGTCACTTGAACATTCATTGTTATCTGTTTGAAAATGATCTGACCGTCTCCGCTTGTCCTCCACGTGACACTGACTCCAATCACGTCATACAACTTGCTATTATAATACGTCTGCAAATCTTTAAGCCTATCATCATTCGCTTCGGCGATCAATTACGTATATATGTACGTCTATAGACCTGTATACGTATGTCCATTTCAAAAACCTAATCTTACCTAACTTATGTACGGTATTTTGTCATTGATATATACAATGCATAATACATTTCTCCACTTGTCTCTACATTTTTGATTTAACTTTTGCAGTTTTGATACACACTTCCAATTTTGATCTACCAAACTTTTCACGACAATTCGATGTTACCTCCTACTTACACGTTTTATGTAAATTCATTGCTTAACCTTTGAGTCTTAGGATATTATAAACATTTAATTAGGGATAGACATGATTTATTTCTGCATTATTAGTATTAATAACAGATATTGCTGACATCATCAATGACTTCTATCTCGTTTTTTCGATGTTTCTGCATTTTTTTGTATTAACATGCTGCGTACATACAACCGTACTCATCATCACTTTGTAGCAGTCTCCTCTGAAATTCCTTCATATACTCCACCATATCTTTGATACGAATTCGGAAACCTATTCCATCCCCATGTCTCCATATTTATAGATCCCTGCATTTCCATAAATGTTCTTCTTCTTCTTCTGTGCAAACTTTAATTATTCGAACCTTATCCAATTCAATGTACATCCAATCTTTATCCGAAAGAAACTCCATCATATACTCCAGATTTTCTTCAGTCCCTAGATAGAATTTATTTTCCACCAACCCAACTTTCTTACATGTGTGGAAGTTTTCTGCTTGGGGCATATAAATTTCAAAATAGATCTTCTTATTTCCTTTGAACTCTGTTACATACGTCTGAATTGTTTCGAAATCAGTCACCCAAATCATGTTTTCTTCATTGTCCTTCCATGTATGGATAATAGTTCCCGCTCTTGCGATTCCTGTTCTCCGTATTTGTAGATAATTGATATCTTCATCACTTGTCAATATATCCTCGAACCATGCTAAATCATCTTCGGAGATTTTTTCATCCAACACTCGTAAACAAATTTTCAAGATGTGAACATCCATTTTTTATCTATTTGAGGATGATCAGTCCGTATCCGCTTATCGTCCACGTAACACTGACTCCAATCACGTCATAATGCTTGCTATTATAATGCGTTTGCAAATCTTGAAGACTATCATCACTCGCTTCGGCGAACAATTATGTAGCTATGTATGTACGTATGTCCGTCTATAGACCTGTATACGTACGTGCACGTGTATATTTGAGCGTATGTACGTGTTTATAATATCCTAGGACTCAAAGGTTGAGCAATGAATTTGCATAAAACGTGTAAGTAGGAGGTATCATCGAATTGTCGTGAAAAATTTGGTAGATCAAAATTGGAAGTGTGTATCAAAACTGCAAAGGTTAGGTCAAAAATGTAGAGACAAGTGGAGAAATGTATTATGCATTGTACATATCAATGACATAATACTGTACATAAGTTAGGTAAGGTTAGGTTTTTGACATGGACATGCGTATACAGGTCTATAGACGTACACACATACGTAATTGATCGCCGAAGCGAGTGATGATAGGCTTAAAGATTTGCTGACGCATTAAAATAGCAAGTTGTATGACGTGATTGGAGTCAGTGTCACGTGGAGGACATGCGGAGACGGTCAGATCATCCTCGAATAGATAACAATGAATGTTCAAGTGACAAAAATTAGTTTACGTGTTTTGGAAGAAGAAATCTCCGAAGATGATATGACTGATGTTGAAACTAATAGATATCTCAGAATGGGTAAAACAAGAATCAAAAGAGTGGGAGATAACATTCATATATGGATGAAGGAAAAAGGAAGTCGGCTCTGGGTAACTGACATTGACGGGTTTCAGTCGTATGTAACAAACTACAAGGGTAACAAGAAAGCAACTCTCGAAATTGATATGATCCGAGTGGAAAATCATCATAATTGTAACAGAGCTGAAGTGGTGGGCAACGGTTTTTTCCTAAGAACCAAAGAAAACCTCGAACGTATGAAAGAATTCCTCATTGATGAAAAACAGAATGACATTGAATTTGAGAAGATTCGAATAATTAAAGTTCAAGAAGAAAAAGAATTACATTTGTGGACTCAAGGGCACGGAACAGCCTTTGGTGTTCGCAACAAAGATATGGTGGATTATATGATAGATTTTGAGAGGAAACTTAAACCTCGTGATGATGGGTATGAGTGGCTGTACGAGCCATGCTGTTATCGAAAGAAACGAGTTAGAAGTCATTGATGATGTCAGCAAGATCTGTAAATGATACTAATAAAAGTATGTAAATCCTAAATCAATTGTTTATAATATCCTACAACTCAAAGGTGAGGCGATGAAATTGCACACATTGCGTTGGTCGAAGGAAACAATGAAATTGTTGAATACGGTAGGAGAATATATTTCAAGGGTTGCAACGCTACCCATAAACCTATCTCGTGGTAAATGCTGTATATGTGTGACAGAATGGTGAGATATAAATCAGAGTCCGATGAGAAAAATATTTAGTCAATATTGGGATTCTGTTGGGGAAGGATGGGTTATAGCTTGAGTCTTCGATTGTTCGAAAGAGTTGGGGTGATGGGGGTCTGTAAATTATGCCAGAAAGAAGTAAAATTGAATAAACATAAATCGACGAGTAACGTGTGGAGATATTTGAAACGCTGTCATCGTGAAGAGTTTGAAAAATTATTGGAAAGAAAAAAAGGTAGATCGACTGTGCAAGTCGTCAAAGGATGAGGTGTCAGGAGATATTGAAGAAAAATGTGTTAGACCTAGTATGAGATGAAGAGCGCGTTTGTATGATGGAAACAAATATGAATTACTTGTAACATACAACCCATCTAAGATTGAGAAAATCTGACCTCTCTGGTAATAAATATTAGTCGAGATTGATTGCGAAGTAGAAATAACTAGATGACAAAACTGCAAAGGATAGATCAAAATGTAGAGACAAGTGGAGAAATTTATTATGCATTGTATAAAACAATGACTGAATACTGTACATAAGATAAGTTAGGATCGGATAGGATGATTCCTTCTTTAAACATGACATAGTATGAAGCTGATTCAGATGAAATATCTTGTATCAACAGCAAGGGATGTTGTTCTATGGGTTAGGTTAGGTTGGGAAGGTATTAATGCATCCGACAGTGTATGGTAACCCTTTTGCATAAAATGTGTGTAAATGCCTACATGGTAGCCCATACATATGCCAACGCAGTGAAGGTAACGATCCTGTATGTATAAATTGGACTCATATCTGTACCCCTTCAGATAGCGATTCGCTTTCGGGGAAGAAAGATGCGGCCCAGTTTGATGTGGAAGTATTTTAACATGAATGAAAGGACGGGGGTATGTGTCATTTGCAGTGCGGAGATAAAATTAAGCAAATCAGGCCCAACATTCGGGCTCTGGCGCCATCTCAAAGGACACCATTATCTTGAATATGATAATCTTAAAAATGAACGAGGAAATATGAGCTCAAAGGATGCAATGGGCGCGTTGATAGAACATAATAAACCGGACTTGGGTGTCCAATCTAATGAGAAAGACAGTCCTCAAAATGACGCGAGCGTAAAAGAAAGTATGGTGCCACTAACACTCAAGCTAAGAATGTATGAAGATTAGGTGAAAATGGCAAAATCGATGTGTGGGAGAAAGACTCAAACCATAACCGAAATTGAAAATAAGGGGAAACGTGGGGTACTTTCAGTGAAATGGATATCACTGACAGTGATATTAAAATGCGTGAAGGAAAAAAACTGCCAAAGTTGACGGAAACCGAATTATCAAATGGGGTAAATGAAAGGGTGTCAAGTATAAGAAGTGAAAAATTGCATAATAAAATCAAATGTATACCTGATTTTGTTTCATATATGTTGGTAATGGAGCATGACCAACATATTTGAGATAAAATCAAATGTATATCTGATTTTGTTTCAAATATGTCGGTAATGAAGCATGAGAAGAGAGAATCCTGTCACAAATGTTTGAGTGCTAGGAGAATTGGGTATATAATGAATGGAAATGTGGATAATAGCAGGGAGAATATCTGAAGCGATTTGATGTCACAAACATGTAATAGTGATTGAAATTAGCGTCCATGAAAAGCTCGCTGAAGACTATAAACAAAGTTTTGGATACAACACTAGGATTACAGGTATTGCATACACTTCTTCCAAAGGTCCTCGTTTATCTAAAATGTGTACTAAGGGCGTAAGTCTCAAACAACAAATAGATCAGAGAAGAAATCACACCCAGATGATAAATCCTACACCGATATGACGAGTTGACAGCTTCAGGTGAAGAATAAATATACGTCATAGATAAAGAACCCACAAACTGTCACTGGCACCAAGGATCCAGATAAACACAAGAGAAGGATGATCGAAGTCATTATTTTTGTTCCGCAAAGATGCTCACATTGAATTTTTGCTGTGAAAAAGTTATGTTTTTCCAAAAATGATATCCCATGTATACATATGTATGTATAATTATGTCAAAATCTATTATCAATAAAAATAAATCTAATAAATCTTTGTTTGCAATATCTTAAATTCAACTCGATTGAACTAGCATTGAAATTGCACTAAAACGCCTCTTGCCCCACGTTGAAAATGTGATAGATATTAGGATAATTGAAGTTGTACACAGGTACCTAAGCTATCGAAGATAAATACATCTCAATAGGTGAAGGGTAGCCAAACCGTGAATGCTCTAGGACTTCTCCATTCAGTAAATCGTCTTCTAAATGTTAAAGTATACATTTGCAGGGGTTCAATAACGAAATTCCATATAGATGCATAATGGACTTGCACCTCTTAAACATACATTCCTCCCAAATTATCTGACATTTAACTCTGAGATCATGAGTGTAACGCAAATTTTTACTACGATACCATTCAAATCTATAACAAATTTCTATACCTATTCCAGTCACGTATAATACTTCAGACATATCGTGCATCTGATTCACCCATCGTCTCTGAACAACATCAAGCAAAGTCACATCCTGGATATAACCAATAATGAGCCTGGCATGAGTCTCCAGTTTAAAGGTTAATTCCGATATTGACACGGAAAACGCGGTAATCGTCTCTGTCTGAATACATGGACTTCTCCAAGAACCTCAACAAAAAATCATTCGTGCGATGAAACAAATAAATGACTGCTGGGACTAATGAAAAAGCGAAACGACCAACGAATACCCTAGTGAGATCATTTGCTTGCAACCAACGTGTTACAGTATGATGCTTGCATGTCCGAGGCCTAAGACCAGCAGCTAGGGTTAGCAAAACAGTAAAATACTCATGTGAAATAATACCGTAAAACAAATACAAAGATAATTAGGACAGCGGTCGTATCGATAATCCACAAATATACCACCACCCGGGAACACTTTTGCGTGAAAAAATATGAAAGCACGTCGACATGAACATGTTGTAACCTGTAAATGTTCATAGCCTATATTCAACATCAAGCTGGCTTCAAGCATCTCACCGCTAAAAACTCCACCAAAACAACCTCCGAAATGAGTCAAATAAAGCAAAACTAGCTATGCTCTCCTAATATATACCAATATTTCTTGCATAACTATATCGAATATCCTAACAATTTAGGTTTGAGCAGTAAAAATTTCTATTCAAATGGGTCATTCAATAACAAACCAAGTAGTATATATCATACCGGGCGAAACATTCCA
>SDVV010007303.1:0-17867 GCA_016164225.1 Gammarus roeselii
AAAAAAACTATAACAACTATAACAACTAAAACCCCTAGAACAACTCTATCAACAAAAACGACTATAACACATAGAACAACTAAAACAACCATAACAACTATAACAACTATAACAACTAAAACAACTATAACATCTAAAACAACTAAAACAACTAGAACAACTACAAAAACTTAAACAACTAGAACAACCAAAACAACCACAACAACTAAAACACCTAAAACAACTAGAACACCTGAAACAACTATGACACCTATAACACCTAAAACACCTAAAACAATTAGAACAACTAAGACGACTAAAACAACTATAAAAACTAAACAACTAAATTAACTAAAACAACTAAGCAACTAAAACAACTAAAACAACTAAAACAACTAAAACACCTACAAACAACTAAAACAACTTCAACAATCAAAACACCTACAACATCTATAACAACTAAAACAACTACCACAACTAAAACAACTAAAACAACTTGAACAACTATAACACCTTTAACAACTAAAACACCTGAAACACCTATAATATATAGAACACATATAACAACTATAACAATTAAAACACCTAAAACAACTAGAACACCTATAAACAATTAAAACACCTAGAACAACTAGAACACATAGAACAAATAAAACACCTAGAACAACTAAAACAACTGCAACAACTCAAAAAACTAAAACAACTACAGCAACTAAAACAACTATAACAACTAAAACAACTAAACACCTAAAAAAAATTAACTACTAATAACAACTAAAACACCTATAACCACTAAAACAACTAAAACAACTAAAACAACTAAACAACTCAAACACATAAACAACTAAAACACCTAAAACAACTAAAACAACTATAAACAACTACAACAACTATAACAACTAAGACAACTAAAACAACTTTAACACCTCAAACAACTAAAACAACCAAAACAACTAGAACACCTAGAACAACTGAAACAAGTAACACAACTAAAACAACTAAAACAACTAAAACAAATAAAACAACTAAAAAACCTGTAACAACTAAAAAACCTGTAACAACTAAAAAACCTGTAACAACTAAAAAACCTAAAACAACTATAACACATAAAACAACTAGAACACCAATAACACCTCAAACACCTAAAACACCTACAACAACTATAACAACTGAACAACTAAAACAACTAAACAACTAAATTAACTAAAACGACTAAAAAAACTTGAACACATAAAACAACTAAACACCTTCAACAACTAGAACACCTTTAACAACTTAAACACCCACAACAACTAAAACACCTATAACAACTAGAACACATGAAACAACTAGAACACCTAAAACAACTAAAACACCTATATCAACTAAACACCATAAACAACTATAACACCTAAAACAACTGAAACAACTAAAACAACTAAACAACTAAAACAAATAAAACAACTGGAACAACTTAAACAACTAAAACAACTAAAACAACTAAAACAACTAAAACAACTAAAACAACTATAACAACTAAAACACATATACCAACTTCAACAACTATAACAACAGTAACAACTGAAACAACTTAAACAACTATAACAACTAAAAAAACTAAAACAGCTATAACAACTATAACAACTATAACAACTATAACAACTAGAACAACTAAAAGAACTATAAGAACTATAACAACTATAACAACTAAATCAACTAAACAATAAACAACTAAAACAACTAAAACACCTAAACAACTGAAACACCTATAACAACTCAAATACCAAGAACACCTGAAACACCTGAACACCAATAACACCTAAATAAACAACTAAAACACATATAACAACTATAACAACTAAAACACCTAAAACAACTAAAACAACTATAACACATAAAACAACTAAACAACTAAAACAACTATAACACCTTAAGGAACTAAAACACCTAAAATAACTATAACATCTAAAACAACTATAACAACTGTAACAACTAAAACAACTTAAACAACTATAACAACTAAAACAACTAAAACAACTATAACAACTAAAACAACCATAACAACTACAACAACTAAAACAACTAAAACAACTATAACAACTTTATCAACTAAAACACCTTAAACACATAAAACAACTTAAACACCTGAAACAACTAAAACACATATAACAACTAAACACCTAAACAACTAGAACGCCTAAAACAACTAAAACACCTAGAAACAACTAAACAACTAAAACAATTATAACAACTAAAACACCTAAAACAACTAGAACACCTAAAACAGTAATAACACCTAAACAACTAAAACAACTAAACAAATAAAATACCTAAAACACCTACAACACATATAACACCTATAACACCTATAACATCTATAACACTTGAAACACCTAGAACAATTATAACAACTAAAACACCTGTAACAACTAAAATAACTTAAACATCTAAAACAACTATAAAAAACATAACAACTAAAACACCTATAACAACTAAAACAACTAAAACGACTATTAACACATACAACAACTGAAACAACTGAAACAACTATTAACCTAAAACAACTAAAACAACTTAAACAACTAAAACAACTAAAACAACTGGAACAACTAGAACAACTAGAACAATTAAAACAACTAAAACACCTGTAACAACTAAATAACCATAAACAACTATAACACCTAAAACACCTGAAACAACTAAAACACATAAAACAACTATAACACCTAAAACAACTGAACACCAATAACATCAAAAACACCTAGAACACCTCAAACACCTGCAACACCTAAATCACCTACAAAAACTAAAACAACTATAACACCTACAACAACTGGAACAACTAAACAACTAGAACAACTGGAACAACTAAAACAACTTGAACACCTAAAGCAACTAAAACAACCAAAACAACTACAACAACTAGAACTACTAAAACAACTAAGACAACTGAAACAATTAGAACAACTAAAACAACTAAAACAACTAACAACTAGAACACCTAAATTAACTATAACAACAAAAACAACTAAAACAACTAAAACAACTGTAACAACTAATACAACTAAAACAACTGAACAAATAATACAACTGAAACAACTTAAACAACTAAAACAACTAAAACAACTAAAACAACAATAACAACTAAAACACACAAAACAACTAGATCACCTAAATCAACTAAACACCTATAACACCTAAAACACCTAGAACCCATATAACACCTGACACAACTACAACACCTAAAGCAACCATAACAACTAAGACCACTAAAACAATTGAAACAACTAAAACAACTAAATTAACTAAAACAACTACAACAACTTAACACCTACAAACAACTAAAACAACTAAAACAACTAAAACAATTAAAACACCTACAACAACTATAACAACTTGAACAACTAAAACAACTAAAACAACTAGAACAACTAAAACAACTAAAACACCTATGAACAACTATAACACATGAAACACATGAAACACCTAAACAACTAAAACACATATAACAACTAAAACAATTAAAACACCTATAACAACAAAAACACCTATAAACATGTAAAACACATAAAACAACCTCTAACAACTATAACAACTAAAACACCTAAACAACTGAAACACCTACAACAACTAAAATACCTAGAACACCTATAACACCTGAACACCTATAACAACTAAACACTTTTAACAACTAAAACACCTCAAACAACTAGAACACATGAAACAACTACAACAACTTAAACAACTATAACACCTAAAACAACCAAACACCTAAAACCACTGAAACACCTATAACAATTAAAACAACTATAACGCCTATAAACACCTAAAACACCGACAACACCTATAACACCTATAACACCTCTAGCACCTATAACACTTAAAACACCTAAACACCTAGAACAACTAAAACACCTGTAACAACTAGAATAACTAGAACATCTAAAACAACTATAAAAACTATAACAACTAAAACACCTAAAACAACTAAACAACTAGAACAACTAAAACAACTAGAATAATTAAAACAACTAAAACACTTGTAACAACTAAATTACCAAAACAACTATAACACCTATAACACCTGAAACAACTAAAACACATAAAACAACTAAAACACCTAAAACAACAAAACAACTATAACATCTAAAACAACAAAAACACCTCAAACACCTGCAACACCTTAATCACCTACAAAAACTGAAACAACTATAACACCTTCAACAACAAAAACAACTAAAACAACTACAAAAACTAAAACAACTAAAACAACTAAAACAACTATGACAACTAAAACAATTAAAACAACTTAAACAACTAAAACAACTAGAACACCTAAATTAACTAGCACACCTAAAACAACTATAACAACTAAAACAACTGAAAAAACTAAAAAACAACTATAACACCTACACACATACAACACCTAAAACACCTAAAAAACACATATAACAACTAAAACACACAAAAAATAAAACCCCTAACAACTAAACAACTAGAATAACTGAAACACGTAAAGCCCCTTAGACAATTAAAAAACCTAAAACAACTATAACACCTAGAACAACTAAAACAACTAAAACAACTAAAACACCTATACCAACTAAAACAACTCAAACAACTAAACCACTGAAACAACTAAACAACGATAACAACTAATACAACTAAAACAACTGAACAAATAATACAACCTAAACAACTTGAACAACTAAAACAACTAGCCCAACTTAAACAACAATAACAACTAAAACACCCAAAACAACTAGAACACCAAAAACAACTAAACACCCAAAACATCTAAAACACCTTGAACCCATATAACACCTAAAACAACTACAACACATAAAACAACAAGAACAACTAAGACGACTAAAACAATTGAAACAACTAAAACAACTAAATTAACTTAAACAACTAAAACAACTAAACACCTACAAACAACTAAAACATTTAAAACAACTAAAACAATTGAAACACCTACAACAACTATAACAACTAAAACAACTAAAACAATTAAAACACCTATAACAACTAAACACCTATAAACAAGTGAAACACCTATAACAACTCGAACACATAAAATATCTATAACACCTGAAAAATACAATAACAACTACCAAATCAACTAAATAACTAAAACAACTAAAACAACTCAACAACTAAAACAACGAAAACAACTAAAACAACTATAACAACTAGAACAACTATAACAACTAGAACAACTAGAACAACTGAAAGAACTAGAAGAACTAAAACAACTATAACAACTAAAACAACATAAACAACTCTAACAACTAAAACAACTAAAACACATATAACAACTAAAACAATAAAACACCTAAAACAACTAGAACACATAGAACAACTATAATACCTAAAACAACTAAAACAACTACAACAACTCAAATAACTATAACAATTAAAACAACTGAAACAACTAAATCAACTAAAACAACTAAAACAAATAAAACAACTACAACACCTAAAACAACTGTAATACATAAATTAACTACGACACCAATAACAACTAAAAACAACTAAAACAACTGAAACAACTAAAAAAACTATAACAACTATAACACCTTGAACACTTAAAACACCTACAACACCTAAAACACATAAAACACCTATAACACCTATAATAACTATACCACACAAAAAACTATAACATCTATAACAACTAAAACAACTAGAACAACTAAAACACGTGGAATACCTATAGCAAATAAAACACCTAAAACAACTATAACACCTAACCACTAAAACCACTAAAACACATATACCAACTAGAACAACTAGAACAACTGTAACAACTAAAACAACTTAAACAACTATAACTAAAACAACTAACCCAACTGAAACAACTATAACAACTAGAACAACTAGAACAACTATAACAACTAGAACAACTAAAACAACTAAAAGAATTAGAAGAACTAAAACAACTATAACAACTAAAACAACTAAACAACTGAAACACCTAAAACAACTAAAACACCTAGAACAACTATAACACATAAAACAACTAAAACACCTACAACAACCACAACAACTTAAACAATTAAAACAACTAAAAAAAACTAAAACAACTATAACAACTAGAACACCTACAACAACTAAAACACATATAACACCAAGAACACCTAAAACAACTATAACACCTATAACAACTAAAACATCAATAACAACTACAAACAACTAAAACAACTAAAACAACTGAAACAACTAATACAAGTAAAACAACTGGAAAACATATGTTAATTAAAACACCTATAACTCATAAAACCCCTAAAACACATATAATAACTATAACACCTAAAAAACTAAAACACCTATAACAACTAGAACAACTATAACAACTGAAACACGTAAAACACCTTAACAACTCAAACACCTTAAACAACTATAACACCTAGAACAACTAAAACAACTAAAATAACTAAAACACCTATACCAACTAAGACAACATAAACAACTAAACAACTGAAACAACTAAAACAACTATAACAACTAAAACAACTAAAACAACCGAACGAACAATACAACTGAAACAACTAAAACAACTAAACAAATATAACAACTATAAACAACTATAACAACTAAAACAACTAAAACAACTAAAACAGCTAAAACAACTAGAACACCAAAAACAACTAAGACACCTATAACACCTATAACACCTGGAACACATAATACACCTAAAACAACTACAACACCTAAAACAACTAAAACAACTAAGACGACTAAAACAACTATAACAACTAAAACAACTAAATTAACTAAACAACTAAAACAACTAAAACAACTAAATCAACTATAACACCTATAACAACTTAAACACCTGAAACACCTGAAACACCTAAAACAACTAAAACACATACAACAATTACAACAATTAAAACACCTATAACACCTAGAACACACAGAACAACAAAAACACCTAAAACAACTAAAACAACTACAACAACTCAAGAAACAAAAACAACTAAAACAATTAAAACAACTATAATAACTAAAACAACTAAACACCTAAGCAACTAATGCACCTAAAACAACTATAACACCTATAACAACTATAACACCTAAACAACTAAAACACCTAGAACACCTACAGCAACTAAAACAACTAAAACAACTGAACAACTAAAACAACTACAACAACAAAAACAACTACAACAACTAAAACAACTAAAACACCTATAACAACTAAACTACTATAAAACAACTAAAACACCTAGAACCACTATAACAACTAAAACAACTAAAACAACTCAAACACATAAACAACTAAACACCTAAAACAACTAAAACAACTGAAACAACCACAGCAACTATAACAACTAAGACAACTAAAACAACTGTAACACCTCAAACAACTAAAACAACCAAAACAACTAGAACACCTAAAACAACTGAAAAACTGAAACAACTAAAACAACTAAAACAACTAAGACACCTGTAACAACTAGAAAAACCTAAAACAACTGTAACACATATAACAAATAAAACACATAAAAAAACTATAACACATAGAACAACTATAAAACCTACAACAACTAAAATACCTAAAACAACTACAACACTTGAGACAACTACAACACCTAAAACAACTAAAACACCTAAAAACAACTATTACAACTATAACAACTAAAACACCTACAACAACCACAACAACTTAAACAACTAAAACAACTAAAAACAACTAAATCAACTATAACAACTAGAACACCTACAACAACTAAAACACATATAACACCTAGAACACCTAAAACAACTATAACACCTATAACAACTAAAACATCTATAACAACTAAAACAACTAAAACAACTAAAACAACTGAAACAACTAAAACAACTATAAGAACTGGAACACATATGTTAATTAAAACACCTAAAAGAACTAAAACAACTAAAAAAACTAAAACAACAATCTCACCTATAACACATAAAACACCTATAACACATAAAACCCCTAGAATACATATAACAACTATAACACCTAAATAACTAAAACACCTATAATAACTAGAACAACTATAACAACTGAAACAAGTAAAACACCTTAACGACTCAAACACCTTAAACAACTATAACACCTAGAACAACTAAAACAACTTAAATAATTAAACACCTATACCAACTAAGACAACATAAACAACTAAACAACTGAAACAACTGAAACAACTATAACAACTAAAACAACTAGAACAACTGAACGAACAATACAACTGAAACAACTATAACAACTAAACAACTATAAGAACTAAAAACAACTATAATAACTAAAACAACTAAAACAACTAAAACAGCTAAAACAACTAGAACACCTAAGACAACTAAGACACCTATAACACCTATAACATCTGGAACACATAATACACCTAAAACAACTACAACACATAAAACAACTAAACAACTAAGACGACTAAAACAACTATAACAACTAAAACAACTAAATTAACTAAACAACTAAACAACTAAAACAACTAAAACAACTATAACACCTATAACAACTTAAACACCTGAAACACCTGAAACACCTAAAACAACTAGAACACATATAACAATTACAACAATTAAAACACCTATAACAACTAGAACACATAGAACAACTAAAACCCCTAAAACAACTAAGACAACTACAACAACTCAAAAAACTAAAACAACTAAAACAACTAAAACAACTATAATAACTAAAACAACTAAACACCTAAACAACTAATGCACCTAAAACAACTATAACACCTATAACAACTATAACACCTAAACAACAAAAACACCTAGAACACCTACAGCAATTAAAACAACTAAAACAACTGAACAACTAAAACAACTAAAACAACTAAAACAACTACAACAACTAAAACAACTAAAACACCTACAACAACTAAACTACTAGAAACAACTAAAACACCTAGAACCACTATAACAACTAAAACAACTAAAACAACTCATACACATAAACAACTAAACACCTAAAACAACTAAAACAACTGAAACAACCACAACAACTATAACAACTAAGACAACTAAAACAACTGTAACACCCCAAACAACTAAAACAACCAAAACAACTAGAACACCTAAAACAACTGAAAAACTAAAACAACTAAAACAACTAAAAAAACTAAAACAACTAAGACACCTGTAACAACTAGAAAAACCTAAAACAACTGTAACACATAAAACAACTAGAACACCAATAACAACTTAAACACCAACAACACCTACAACAACTATAACAACTAAAACAACTAAAACAACTAAAACAACTCAAACAACTAAAACAACTAAACAACTAGAACAACTAAAACAACTAGAACAACTGAAACAACTAAAATAACTAAAACAACTGTAACAACTATAACAACTAAAACAACTAAAACACCTTTAACAACTATAACAAATAAAACAACTATAACACCTAAAACCACTAAAATACCTGAAACAACTAAACACCTGATACAACTAAAACACATAAAACAACTAAAACACCTAAAACAACTATAACACCTAAAACAACTTAAACACCTTCAACAATTAAAACACCTATAACACCTTAAACACCTAAAACACCTATAACACTTATAACACCTAGAACACCTATGACACCTAAAACACCTAAAACACCTAGAACACCTAAAACACCTGAACACCTATAACACCTAAAAAAATAACTAAAACACATATAACAACTATAACAACTATAACACCTAAAACAACTAAAACAACTATAACACATAAAACAACTAAACAACTAAAACAACAAAACACCTTAAAGAACTAAAACACATAAAACAACTATAACACCAGGAATAACTACAACAACTAAAACAACTAAAACAACTAGAACAACTAAAACAACTACAACAACTGAAACAACTAGAACAACCAAAACCACTAGAACAACTAAAACAACTAAAACAACTAGAACAACTAAAACAACTAAACAACTAAAACAACTAAAACAACTATAACAACAATATAAACTAAAACATCTTAAACACATAAAACAACTTAAACACCTAAGTGAACTAAAACACCTATAACAACTCAAACACCTAAGCAACTAAAACGCCTAAAACAACTAAAACACATAAAAACAACAAACAACTAAAACAATTAAAACAACTAAAACACCTAAAACAACTAGAACAACTAAAACAGTAATAACACCTAAAACAACTAAACAACTAAACAAATAAAACACCTAAAACAACTAGAACACCTATAACAACTAAACACCATGAACATCTATAACACCTTAAACAACTAGAACACATGTAACAACTAAAACAACTTAAACAACTAAAACACCTAAAACAACCAAACACCTATAACCACTGAAACACCCATTACAATTAAAACAACTATAAGGCCTAAAAAACTTAAAACACCTACAACACCTATAACACCTGTAACACCTGTAGTACTTATAACACTTAAAACACCTAAAACACCTAGAAACAACTATAACACCTGTAACAACTAAAATAACTAATACATCTAAAAAAACGATAAAAACTATATCAACTAAAACACCTTAAACACATAAAACAACTTGAACACCTAAGACAACTATAACACCTATAACAACTAAAACAACAAAAACAACTATAACAACTAAAACAACTAAGACAACTAGAACAACTAAACAACTAAACACGTATAAAACCTAGAACACCTTAAACAACTTAAAACACCTAAAACAACTATAACACCTTAAACAACTATAACAACTATACAAACTAAAACGACTAAAACACCTAAAACAACTTGAACAACTAAACCAACTGAAACAACTATGACAACTAAAACAACTAAAACAACTAAACAACTTAAACAACTACAACAACTATAACAACTAAAACACCTAGATCAACTTAACACCTAAACAACTAAAATACCTAAAACAACTAAAACACCTATAACAACTAAAACGCCTGAACCAATAAAAACTTCTAAACAACTGAAACACATAAAACAACTATAACACCAATAACAACCAAAACGCTTAAAACAACTAAAACACCTAAAACAACTAAAATTGAAACACCTAAATTGCCTTAATCACCTAAAACACCTGAAACACCTAAACACCTATAACACCTATAACACCTAAAACACCTAAAACAACTAAAACACCTGGAACAATTATAGCAACTTAAACAACCAAACCACTAAAACAACTAAACAACTAAATTAACTAAAACAACTAGAACAACTAAAACAAATAAAACAACTATAACATATAAAACAACTAAAACACCTTGAACAACTAGAACACCTAAAACCACTGGAACAACTACAACAACTATAACACCTAAAAACAACTAAAACACCTAAAACAATTAAACAACTAGAACAACTAAAACACTTATAACAACGAAAAACACCTATAGCAACTCAAACTACTAAAACAACTCTAACACCTAAAACAACTAAACAACTAACACAACTAAAACAACTAAATCAACTAAAACAACTAAATCAACTAAACAATAAACAACTAAAACAACTAAAACAACGAGAACAACTGAAACAACTGAAACAACTATAACAATTAAAACAACTAAAACAACTAAATAACTATGCAACCTATAACAACTTACAACAACTAGAACAACTAAAACAACTAAAAAAACTATAACACCTAGAACACCTATAACACCTACAACAACTAAAACACCTAGAACAACTGAAACACCTAAAACAACTGAAACATCTACAACAACTATAACACCTAAAAAAAACTGAAACACCTAAAACACCAATAACAACTATAACACACAAAAAAAAATAACACCTATACCACATAAAACAATTAGAAAAACTATAACACGTAGATCACCTATAACAGATAAAACACATATAACAACTATAACACCTAAAATAACTAAAACAACTATAACATCTATACCAAATTAAACAAATATAACAACTGTATCAACTAAAACAACTAAAACAACTAAAACTCCTTAAAATACTTGAACAACTAAATTAACTAAAACAACTATAACAACTAAACAAATAAAACAACTACAAAACAACTATAACACCTAGATCAACTAAAACACATGAAAAACAACTAAAACACCTAAAACAACTTATACAACTGAAACAACTAAAACAACTAAATCACCTACAACAACTAAAACCCCTAAAACACCTGAAACACCTAAACCACATATAATATCTATAAACAACTACAACACCTACAACTACTATAACAACTAAACAACTATAACAACTAAAACAACTATAACAACTATAACAACTAAAAAACCATATCAACTATAGCAACTGAAACAACTAAATCAACTATAACACTAGAAACAACTATAAAAACTAAAACAACTTAGACAACTAAACAACTAAACAACTAAACCAACTAGAACAACTAAAACAACTAAAACCCCTAAACAATACAACACCTAAAACACCTAGAACACCTACAGCAACTAAAACAACTAAAACAACTGAACAACTAAAACAACTAAAACAACTAAAACAACTAAAACAACTAAAACAACTAAAACACCTACAACAACTAAACTACTAGAAACAACTAAAACACCTAAAACCACTATAACAACTAAAACAACTAAAACAACTCATACACATAAACAACTAAACACCTAAAACAACTAAAACAACTGAAACAACCACAACAACTATAACAACTAAGACAACTAAAACAACTGTAACACCCCAAACAACTAAAACAACCAAAACAACTAGAACACCTAAAACAACTGAAAAACTAAAACAACTAAAACAACTAAAAAAACTAAAACAACTAAGACACCTGTAACAACTAGAAAAACCTAAAACAACTGTAACACATAAAACAACTAAAACACCAATAACAACTTAAACACCAACAACACCTACAAAAACTATAACAACTAAAACAACTAAAACAACTAAACAACTAAAACAACTAAAACAACTCGAACAATTATAACAACTAAAACAACTAAAACAACTATAACAACTATAACAAATAAAACATTTAAAACACAAAAAAAAACTATAACAAATATAACAACTATAACACCTAAAACAACTAGAACAACTAAAACAATTAAAACAACTGAAGCACCTATAACAACTAGAACCCCTTGAAACAACTAATACACCTAAAACAATTAGAACACATATAACAACTAGAACACCTAAAACAACTAAAACACCCAAAACAACTGGTACACATAAACAACTAAAACACCTAGAACAACTAAAACACCTAAAACAACCAAAACACCTTAAACAACTGAAACACCTAAACAATTAAAACAATTAAAACGCCTGAAACACCTAAAACACACAAAACAAATAAAACACTCAAAACAACTAGAACACCTTGAACAACTAAAAACCTAAAACAACTGGAACACCTATAACAACTAAAACACCTACAACAACTAAAACACCTAAAACAACTAGAACACATATAACAACTAGAACACCTAAAACAACTAACACAATATATAAAAACTAAAACAACTAAAACACCTAAAACAACTATAACACCTAAAACAACTCAAACAACTAAAACAACTAAACAACTTGAACAACTAAAACAACTAGAACAACTGAAACAACTAAAATAACTAAAACAACTGTAACAACTATAACAACTAAAACAACTAAAACACCTATAACAACTATAACAAATAAAACAACTAAAACACCTAAAACCACTAAAATACCTGAAACAACTAAACACCTGATACAACTAAAACACCGAAAACAACTAAAACACCTTAAACAACTATAACACCTAAAACAACTAAAACACCTTCAACAATTAAAACACCTATAACACCTTAAACACCTAAAACACCTATAACACTAATAACACCTAGAACACCTATGACACCTAAAACACCTTAAACACCTAGAACACCTAAAACACCTGAACACCTATAACACCTAAAAAAATAACTAAAACACATATAACAACTATAACAACTATAACACCTAAAACAACTAAAACAACTATAACACATAAAACAACTAAACAACTAAAACAACAAAACACCTTAAAAAACTAAAACACCTAAAACAACTATAACACCTGGAATAACTACAACAACTAAAACAACTAAAACAACTAGAACAACTAAAACAACTACAACTGAAACAACCAGAACAACCAAAACCACTAGAACAACTAAAACAACTAAAACAACTAAAACAACTAAAACAACTAAACAACTAAAACAACTAAAGCAACTATAACAACAATATAAACTAAAACATCTTAAACACATAAAACCACTTAAACACCTAAGACAACTAAAACACCTATAACAACTCAAACACCTAAACAACTAAAACGCCTAAAACAACTAAAACACATACAAAACAACTAACAACTAAAACAATTAAAACAACTAAAATACCTAAAACAACTAGAACACCTAAAACAGTAATAACACCTAAAACAACTAAAACAACTAAACAAATAAAACACCTTAAACAACTAGAACACCTATAACAACTAAACACCATGAACATCTATAACACCTTAAACAACTAGAACACATGTAACAACTAAAACAACTTAAACAACTAAAACACCATAAACAACCAAACACCTATAACCCCTGAAACACCCATTACAATTAAAACAACTATAAGGCCTAAAACACTTATAACACCTACTTCACCTATAACACCTGTAACACCTGTAACACTTATAACACTTATAACACCTAAAACACCTAGGAACAACTATAACACCTGTAACAACTAAAATAACTAATACATCTAAAAAAACGATAAAAACTATATCAACTAAAACACCTTAAACACATAAAACAACTTGAACACCTAAGACAACTATAACACCTATAACAACTAAAACAACAAAAACAACTATAACAACTAAAACAACTAAGACAACTAGAACAAGTAAACAACTAAACGCGTATAAAACCTAGAACACCTTAAACAACTTAAAACACCTAAAACAACTATAACACCTTAAACAACTATAACAACTATACCAACTAAAACGACTGAAACACCTAAAACAACTTGAACAACTAAACCAACTGAAACAACTATGACAACTATAACAACTAAAACAACTAAAACAACTTAAACAACTACAACAACTATAACAACTAAAACACCTAGATCAACTTAACACCTAAAACAACTAAAACACCTAAAACAACTAAAACACCTATAATAACTAAAACGCCTGAACCAACTAAAACATCTAAACAACTGAAACACATAAAACAACTATAACACCCATAACAACCAAAACGCTTAAAACAACTAAAACACCTATAACAACTAAAATTAAAACACCTAAATTGCCTTAAACACCTAAAACACCTGAAACACCTAAAAACCTATAACACCTATAACACCTAGAACACCTAAAACAACTAAAACACCTGGAACAATTATAACAACTTGAGCAACCAAACCACTAAAACAACTAAACAACTAAATTAACTAAAACAACTAGAACAACTAAAACAAATAAAACAACTATAACATCTAAAACAACTAAAACACCTAGAACAACTAGAACACCTAAAACTACTGGAACAACTACAACAACTATAACACCTAAAAACAACTAAAACACCATAAACAATTAAAACAACTAGAACAACTAAAACACTTATAACAACGAAAAACACATATAGCAACTAAAACGACTACAACAACTATAACACCTAAAACAACTAAACAACTAACAAAACTAAAACAACTAAATCAACTAAAACAACTAAATCAACTAAACAATAAACAACTAAAACAACTAAAACAACGAGAACAACTGAAACAACTGAAACAACTATAACAATTAAAACAACTAAAACAACTAAATTAACTATGAAACCTATAACAACTAACAACAACTAAAACAACTAAAACAACTATAAAAACTATAACACCTAGAACACCTATGACACCTATAACAACTAAAACACCTAGAACAACTGAAACACCTAGAACAACTGAAACATCTACAACAACTGGAGGGCTGAGATGTCAACTGGGTTAACTACACAAATTTCGCAGGAATTGAAGAATTATACGCAAAGTGAGTTAAGCGCTTATTTGAGAGCACGTTACCAAGATTTAGTCTAACTCCGATAATGAGAGCTTAGCTTAAGTACTTGACCCATTCTTCCCTGAGCCAATCGAGTTCTATGGTCACTGCACGCACGACTGGGTTAACTGCAGGCCGTTCAACTCAGCTTTCATTCTGGTAATGTGCTGATATCCAATCACGGGCTCCTCGGCGGCACTTCCTCTTTTATGTTTGATAGAATGGTGAATCATTTTCAGAATTAAATTTAAATACCTAATGCCCTGAATGTTAAACTGCAACAAATATTCGTAACAGTTATCCATCGTTTATGTTTACAAAACAGTGTGTGTTTACAAGTGGGTGGAAAAAAAATCTTTATGCAATGCATGCACATATGAGAAGAACTAGAAGTATTTCTTGAACTATGCTACCGACACGAAGTAAAATTAATCAGTGAGTGCATCAAGTCATCAAACCACACATATCACTAACACTACCTTTTCACTTATTAACTGATATGGCAGTAGCGGGTCAAGCGCACCAAAACACAGATATCGTTGACACTACCTACATCACATAATTGCTTTTATGGCAGTAGCGGTTTCGGCGGAAGCTGTAGACAATTGTAGCTCAAAAAATACCGACCTACAATCCAAGTCAATTCAATACGATGACAGCTTCAGTTCACAGCTGCAAGTAACAAACTAATGAGGTAGAGCTCAGTACTGTTTTCATTTCATGCATTACATGTCAAGGATTTATGAACAAATACTAGTTCTTAAGTCGATGTACGTACGTAGTGAACTGAACTATTGAAGTGGATAAGATGTATTGAACCACTTTAATAGGCGACGTTACCTGCATTACAAACGTTTAGTTCCAGCAATATGGTAAAGTCAAATTCTCGATAGTGAGACTAATATTATTGATAAAAACTTTTCTGAGGCTGCTATCATGAAAGTTTCGTATTTTGTATTCGATTTTGGTAGAGGAAAATCATTGGGAAAGCTTCTTTCGAGTGATCAAAGACAGGATTGTTTCCTCCACTTTATTAACGATTAGTATTGTCAATTAACAATCAGAAATAGCAAATTTAGTTCATACTTTACGACATCTTCCCTCTTCCCCCCTCATCTTTCTCTATGTTTATACGTAGCACTTTGTAATTTGTGTATTGAAATGAGATTAACCGGTTATTTTACTAAATATTTTTGACAAATGCTGGTTTAGTCTAACAACAATATTGATTTTACTGATATAGTTACGTATGCCTGATTATTAGTCAGTAATGCATGCAAAAAAATCACTATTCGGAGCAAACGATCTCCATTCCATAGCTGTCAAAATTCCAGTCATCAACGCAATTGATTTATGCTGAATATTTAAGCCTAATTTTATCTGAGTCTAGCTTAAAAACACTCTTATGACAGTCTCCGTAGATTTTAGATTTGAAATGCAAAGTCAATTAATAAGATTTACAAAATACAATTTACCTCCACTCCATATAATTTGTTTACTTCAGTCATAGCTGCAAGCGTTCAACACGAACAGAAAACTATTCGCATTCATTTAAGAAAAATGCGCATTTATTTTAGGAATAACCATTTATTTCTTCTTCATCTCCCTGTATCCACTGCCGATTGAAATCTTCTGTGGACAATATTTCAAACGGCGCCCGAAAATAAGCCTGCCGATCTGACCGTTTTGTACATCAAAAAATACGTGAAGACATTTTCCAGAGCAGCAATGATTTTTTATTGATTTTTTTAATAGTCTTTAGAAAAACCGTACTTCACTTTCTAACAGGGTCCTCTACATAATTCAATTACCATGTCATATA
>SDVV010007304.1:0-17866 GCA_016164225.1 Gammarus roeselii
TGGTGCAACACAATCAGATAAATGGTCGCAATGATACTGAAGAATGGCTGGTACAACACAATCAGATAAATGGTCGCAATGATACTGAAGAACCGCTGGTACAACACAATCAGATAAATGGTCGCAATGATACTGAAGAATGGCTGGTACAACACAATCAGATAAATGGTCGCAATGATACTGAAGAATGGCTGGTACAACACAATCAGATAAATGGTCGCAATGATACTGAGGAATGGCTGGTGCAACACAATCAGATAAATGGTCGCAATGATACTGAGGAATGGCTGGATGCAAAGTTAATGTCATTAAATCCATATTTGCTAAGTTAAGAGCATCACAACTTTTAACAAAGTAATTAATACGTGGTATGAACGTTAGACAGACCTTGCTTTTCTATCTGGACATAAGAACACCATCTTTCTGAAACATGTAACGACGAATATGCTATCAAAATGAGTTTAAAATTCTGAATAAGTATGCACAATTTCCCGATGACACAAGATGTTGCGATAAAACATTGAAATTGTTTGTACAATAATTGGTGTGATTTTTAATTCAGATCAACAGCTTAATACATTTGGTAGATAAGAATGAGACGGTACGGGTGGGTCCGAGTGAGTGAGAGCCACTGCCATAACAAACGTACAAACAATCATCTGTTCCAACCAAAATCGGTATGGTATTCTTGAGGCTCGATAATAATGGTCTTAGCTCTCCCCGGGTGGCAGTAAGGAGGATTAACACACTACATACCCTGCTTCAGAGCCCAAAAGATTCGCAGTAGTCCGTAAGGTGCCGGGGCTATGCACCCCAACACCTGCTGAGTGGGAAGGTGAAGAAGAGACAGAAAACGTAGATCCCGTGCATGAGATATACACTAGGTGTAGGGAATTCACGCATGAAAACAGTAAGAATGGAAAGAAGATATAGGATGTCTTAGAAAAAGGTTGCATGAAAGAAAGGAGCACCTTGGCTGTTATTAGCCACCCAGATGGAGAATAGTTAGGACCGGCATGTGTGTGTTTGAGTGTGCGTATCTGTGGATGAGTGCATGTGTGTGCAACGACTTTTAGGAGTGTTAAGGAGATTGAGATAAGCAGAAGGAAATTTGATCGAAGCACAAGATACAAATTAGGTAAATAAAAGTTAAGCAAGTCATGACGAGGGAGAGAAGGAGACAGTGAAGGGAGAAGAAGAGGAGAGTCTGAAGGGAAATAAGGGTGTTTACCCCCTTGCTTGGCCGTGACTCTGGGAAGCCCGTAAACCTAGCAGATGCCTAGGAGGGTAAACTGCACCACTTCAGCAACCATGAGCGTTGAAGCACTAAAGGTCTACCTACCTTAAAACCGTAGGCCTCGCAAGGCGCTCCGGTCACGAGGAAGCCGTCCACCTTCACGGGCAGGTCCCCGATGTTGCGTGCCGTGAACGTGCGCTTCACCGTTAGCTTGGGCTCGCGGCTCGCTGCACCCGTGCGATGGCTTGCTGAGGGGATGGGAAGGCGGTGGGTTTGGGAGAGAGGAGAGAGAGATGGCAACAGATTAGCAGACGATAAAAAAACGTTGAACGATGGCAGTTGAAGAACGAGTTGAAAAGAAGGATGGCAACAAGTCAGACGACAGGCAAAAAAGGAGGAGTAGGATAACAGTACGTCACTGGATGAGCGAAAAAGGGAGACGATCGAAGACTTCACACTTCTCAAAATTAGTGGTTCATAGAGACTGACAAAACCTGGAGAGTTTATAGTGGAAAGTTCAAAGTTTACTAAACGAAGCAGACAAAGTTTAGAAGTCAGAACATCGTTCAGACAAAATTATCTTCCTTTTAGTATCATAACGAATTATTTGTACAAACAAGCTTGAAGCCGACCTACATCGACCTTGTTGACGACTGCCAGAAACCGACGATTAAATCAGAGTGACTGGAATTTTTGATTTCTGGCAAGATAATCCATGTCGTTCCAGCGTTGAACGTAAAATCAGCAATTCATAATTGAACATATTTTCGCCTGTCTCGGAATTGTATTCGGGTCGAGGTAAACTAAAGGCTCAATAACAGAGTAGAGAATGGACGTACCATCACAGTCCTTGAGATGCTTAGCCGCGAGGCTGAAGGTAAGGGGCGTCGCAGTGGCCGCGTCAGGCTTCCGGTTGCCGAACTTGATAGCGCCCTGACCTCCTGCCCCCGACAACAGAACTGCGTCCACCACTGTCAGGTTGTTGCGCACAAGCAGCACGCTCTGCGCCGCACCCGCCACCACCGGACGGAAAGACACGCGAACGTCAACCTGGTCGCCTGGACCCAGTCGAAACACCATAGTGTCCTTGGCGACGCGGGTAGCTAGGTCCGCCTCCACCTGCTTCCGATGTTGGGCCACGCCGCTTGTCACAGCGGGGTCGGCACTCACGCCACCGTCCGTCAAGGACGGAGAGGAGGACACACTGCCACAAGAGTCCATGGTTCCTCCACTGGGACTGCTGCTGCTGTCCAGGTCCACGAGACGGAATACCTCGCTGTCACTGACGTCTGTCCTCAGGTCAGGAAACTCAAATCTGTAGTCACAAGAAGGAGTGGTTTTAACCTATACCATCACCTGCCATCACAAGTATTTCCACGGATTACTAAAATAGTACACATCAGATATTCGCCGCAGATGTCCGACTAGTTCACATGACGTGAAGGAACACCTCATACCATTCAAATCGATCGAATGAGCATGAAGTTCGTTCAACACATTTTTAGATGTTTAAAGAAGTTCATCACTCGGTGGCTAAATTATAACTTTTGTTATCTCAATTCTCTCGTTGAAGAGCTATTTGTCTTCCACTTCGTAAGAGTCAAAGTGTTAGCATAGCGCTTCTGCTTTTATTCAAATGAATCTTGATGAGGAAACATTCCAGAGGCATATTTACGAGAGAATCTTGATAACATTCGTCGAAAGTAGTTTTCGACAGATTATACCTTAGTGTCTTTTTGTACGGTAGAGTGCTGATCAAAAGGATTAGAGACTGTACGCAATTGGAGAGGAACAGTGTGAATTTAGGAGTGGTAGAGGGTGTAATGGACGGATTTTTGATGTAAGACAAAGGAAAGGACGTGTTCTGGGCCTTCATGGATCTGGAAAAGGCATACGACAGGATTGAAAGGGAAGCGCTGTGGAGGGTGTTGCGTGTGTATGGAGTGGGCGGACATCTGTTGAAAGCGGTGCTTAGTTTTTTTGCAGGCAGCCGAGCATGTGTTAGAGTGGGAAGCAAGGTGAATGATTGGTTCACAGTGAAAGTGGGACCGAGACAAGGCTGCGTGATGTCTCTCAGTTCAACCTCTATATGGATGGAGTGGTCAGGAGGTGAACGCGAGCGTGCCGGGTCGTGGCTTGGAACTGTTGAAAGCGAATGGGCGGAGTTGGCAGTTGAGCCAGTTGCTATTTGCTGATGATATGACCCTGGTTGCGGATTCAGAGGAGAAGCTATGTAGGCTAGTGTCTGAGTTTGGTAGAGTGTGTGAGAGGAGGAAGCTTCGAGTGAACGTGAGTAAGAGTATAGTAATGAGATGCTCGAGGACTGTCGATGCGAGCAAAATTAGTGTAAACCTGAATGAAGTGCTCTTGAAAGAAGTTCAGTGATTCAAGTATCTGGGCTCCCATGTGGAGGAAACTGAACTAGAGGAAATTGAAGTAAAGGCGCGAATGAAGGAGGGATGTAAACTGTTGGGTCCACTAAAGAGTGTAATGAGCTGTAGGACGTTGGGGATGGAAGCAAATAGAGGGCTGTATGAGGGTGTTGTCGTCCCAACTGTGCTCTACAGGACAGAGACTTGGGGGGTGGGAGCAGAGGAGAGAAGAAGGTTGGATGTTTTCGAGATGAAATGTTTGAGGAGCATGGCTGGAGTAACGCTGAGAAACCGGATCACAAACGACGTGGTTCGAATCAGAACAGGGTTGGTGAAGAAGTTGGAAGACAGAGTGGATTCGCGTGTTCTGAGATGGTTCGGGCACATGGAGAGGATGGATGTCGGGAGATTGGTGAGATGGGTGATGAATGCGGAGGCGAGTGGTCGCAGGCCTAGAGGTATACCGAAATTTGGGTGGATGGATGGTGTGAAGCAGGCGTTAAGAAGGAGAGACATGAATGTGGAGGTGGCGAGAGAGCGTGCAATGAACAAGCGTGAGTTGAGAATGGTTGTGAGTGGTTGATTTTGACGCTGCTCTGATGTGCTTTCCCGCCAGTGGCATCCCGTTGTCGGGTTGGTCATGGTTGGGGGGAGGGGGGGGGGCATTATGACCCGGCGGGGGAAACCAGTGAAAACTGTCGGGCCCTGCGGCTGACGATGGATCCTCGGACTGCACTCGTGACCCAGAGTGTATGTTGCGGGGGTACCGACCGGACCCATTTGCACAAAAGGGCTAAGTTGTGTGAGTATGAGCGCATGAGGGTGAGGTGCGCTTTACTGTTGGCCACCCCTCTTTCTGGGGGATGCGGCCTAGTGTCTGTATCTGTCTTTTAACATTAATCGGGAATTTCAAAACTTTCAAGTTTCTCGACTATTTCCGAGTTTTTTTGTTTTGACTATACATGGCGGCTCGGACCCAGTTGTCGTTTAGATAGAAAATGGCGCCTTATGCGCCCGGCGCCTGCTGAACCCACCCCCATCCCTATCTTTATAAGCGAGGTCTACCTTACTGTGGCATTCATGAGAGCTGGGAAAAGCTGCTTCCCCTAAGAAAACGTTATTGCGTTTTAAGATAGCAAGGGAAGGAGGAGGCCCCCAATAGCTCTTACTACGTTACAGAGAAATAGCTTTTTATCGAGATAATTGAGATAACTAAAGTTATATTCTCTGCAACTTTGTTAGAGCCAGTGTTAGCATAGAAAATACCATCATGTAGCGCAAGCTCGCCTATGCCAGAAAAGCACAGAAATTGGATGGATGAGCTGCATCTTAAACTGAGTGTTGCCAAAGAAGCGCTTGCCGTGTAAGGAATGATGATACATTTGTATAAATGGAGGGTAATGACTAATATAGGCGAATACAAGTATTGCCTGGTACCAACAACAGCAAAATGCTAGAGCCTAGCGGCAAAATAATATGCGGGTCTTTAGTATGAGCGCCCAAATAATATTTCTGTGTACCGATACAGACACTAGGCCGCATCCTCCAGAAAGGGGGGTGGCCGACGACAAGGCGCACCTCACACCCTCATACGCTCACTCTTACACAACTTAGCCCTTTTGTGCTCAAGGGTCTGACCGGTACCCCCGCAATATACACTCTGGGTCACGAGTGCAACACTCTGGGTCACGAGTGCAGTCCGAGGATCCGTTGTCAGCAGCAGGGCCCAACAGTTTTCACTGGTTTACCCCCGCCGCGTCATAATGGCCAAGCCCTCCCCCCACCCACGACCATCCCGACAGCGGGATGCCAAGGGTGGGAAAGAACATCAGAGCAGCGTCAATATCAACCTTTCAATACCATTCTCCACTTACGCCTGTTCATTGCACGCTCTCTCGCCACCTCCACCTTCATGTCTTTCCTTCCTAACGACTGCTTTACACCATCCATCCACCCAAACTTCGGTCTGCCTTTAGGCCTACGACCACTCGCCTCCGCATTCATTACCCTTTTCACCAATATCCCTTCATCCATTCTCTCCATGTGCCCGAACCATCTCAGGACATGCGAATCCACTCTGTCTTCAAACTTCTTCACCATCCCTGTTCTGATTCGAATCACGTCGTTGGTGATCCGGTCTCTCAGTGTTACTCCAACAATGCTCCTCAAACATTACAACTCGAAAACATTCAACCTTCTTCTTCTGCTCTCACCCCCCCCCCCCAAGTCTCAGCTCCGTATGGAACAATTGGGACAACAACACCCTCATACAGCCCTCTCTTTGCTTACATCCCCAACGTCCTACAGCTCATTACACTCTTCAGTGTACCGAACACTTTACACCCCTCCTTCACTCGCGGGTTCACTTCAATTGCCACAAGGTTAAGTGACCTCGAAATGGGAGCCCAGGCAAATATAATAATTGCGTAGTGTCAACGGAAGTAAATATACTAGCTTATAGCATCAAAATGATATGCGGGCCGTGCGTATGAGCAACCAAATGATAATTACGTAATCAATACATATTGCCCTCCAGTATGGGAGTGGGTGGTGAGTAGTCAGGTAGTGGCAATATAATCCTAAATATACCAGTATCGACAATGTGTAAATTAGCTTGGGTAGAAGAAAGTAAATACATATTTAATAATCAGACTACAACCGTTGTTTGAGCCGATCGTCCCCTACATCTCTGCACCCCGTCACGTCTGTTGGTGGGTGGTGATACGGACCCTCTTCCCTCGCTGGAGAGACCATCTCCGCACCCGCCTGCCAGTTGGTGGGTTGCGATAACGAAACCTCATCACCCGCTGTAGAGACAATCTCCGCACCCGCCTGCCTGTAAGTGGGTGGCGATAATGGACCCTCTTCACTCGCTGGAAGGTTATAACTAATTGTTACACCCTAAAATCTAATTACTGGGTGCGATTTCCTTCTTGCAATATAATAACGTGTACTCTCATTTTCTGATCAAGTTTCCGTCAAACAGCTTTGTATAGGCTTAGTCAGCATTTATTAAAATTACTAGCCTAATACATTGTCGATTTCTTTCTAAATGTATTGTTTTTTAATAACAAAGAGCTTGTAACGTTGACATACAATTAAAAACAATTTGGAATAGAGCGGTAAAATAGTTTGAACAAAGATTTAAATGTGTTTGAACGATTTCAGTCGTAGCTATCTACGTTCCTCGGATATTTTTTTTCATGCACTATCACTTGCGATAAAAGAGCACCTTCTCGCACATGTAATCTTGCTGTAACTGCTACTAAAAGAACGGCCCGAGATTTTCCAAAATTCGGCTGATTCCTCGTATCATGAAGATGCTAATGACCAGCCCTGCACTCGTCAACATGTCACTAACAGAAATAACGTCGGTGGGAATATTTGCATTAGGTATCTCGGCCTCTGCTGCCGACCGTGCCTTCTAGCCAAAATCTGCCAAAATTCTTTCTGGGTTTGTTGTTCATATGCAAAGAATGACGGAATTGTCTTGGTAGATAGGTTCTCAAAATGTTGTTAATTTAAAAAAAAAAAATTGTAAGAATAGTCACTGCGAGCAGGTTTTTTGTTTGACTCGATTTCTAGCTAATTATTTGTCTCTCTTTCTGTCTGAATTTGTCATTCGTTCAATTAAAAATTGTGTTTATGTTTTTTTTCTATCTCATATAAGCTCATTGTAACATTTTCTTGAGCAAGAGCATACCGTTTCTTTCTAGGTCGCATTAACTAGCACACATAACATGCTTGTGTGAATCTATGTTAGGCACATCTGAGTATATTACTTATTTAGCTTTTTAGCCTGCATTTCGTGTTCAGCTCAGGATTATTTTGCGTTACATTTTCATAGGTTTAAGATAATTTACTTCTTAGATTTTTTCCCCGACAACCGTCAAAACCAAGGTAGCCCATCTCTTTTCTTGTTACTTCGAGATAATTTGTGAAAATTATCAACACTTCAGCAGCCGTTTTGGGCCATACCTCATCTGAAACATTGGAGTTGTGTGCGGCTCTAACAAATGTGTACACAAGTGCGCGCCTCTCACAATCCCACGGTCATGAGTAGCTGATGCTGCTCTCTACTCCCGCCCCCTTTCCACCCGTGTTAAGTTTAGAACTCTTTTCGGTTTCTTGAGTAAATTGCACCTCAGTATAAGCCTGCCGGCCTATTGGACTGCAAATTCACCATCATGTACTTCATACATTAACAGAGATTATATTTATATTATATCGCTTTTGCCTATGTCTCATCAACCTGCTCAAATGGGAGGCTCTTAGGAACATATAGTAACGTGAACAACAACTCAAAAATTTCCAGTTTAGATAAACATTACGAGAGTATTTTTTTCTGAGTTTTCAAGTTTACGCTATGACAAGTCTCTTTTTGGCCAGTCAACATTTATTACAATTTTTAGCAAAAATATTAGTCCTTGGTCCGAATTATTTTCAATTATTAACAAAGTTTTGATAATTTAAACAAATTTTCATAACCTACAACACAATTCCTTGATGCGATTTCCTTCTACCAATAGAATATCTTGTTCACGCATCTTCCGATTAAGTTTATAAGAACATCTTAGCATAGGCTTAGTCAGCATTTATTAAAATGATTATGTCGCCCCACAGCCATACTGCCAACAGAAGCAAATCCTGCTGCATGTGTTATAGTGGAACATGCAAGAAATGCGCATGTGCCAAGAATAACAGACTGCATTTCATGCAAAAGCCAAAAATGCACCAGCACCAGCAAGCCTATAAATATGCCGCATTGCCCACACACTCCGGTAGCCAGCGCATGTGCCCCAAAACGCGATAAGGAGAAGCGTACCCTCTCCCACAGGGTTGCTCTTTCGGTGACAGATACTCACCCAACGCTAATGAGCTCTCTATCTCCCACCCCGTGTACCTCTGAAACTCAATCTAGAACTCCAATTTATTCCTCCGAATAAAGCGGCTTTAATAGTCACCTCAACAGAAAAATCCGCCACAGCAAAGCCGGCTCACTGTGAAGCATCAGGCACCAGCACCGGGTCAACAGAAAATACCAAGACCCCAAAGACAACACTCACTGGTGATATCCTCATGAAAAATGTGCTAAAGTCCGACCTTTCAGATAGATGCACTATTGAAAATATAAATATTAATGTCAATGGTGCTCTGTCTAAAATCATTGAAAGCGCAAATCCATTCAAAAATTACATTATTGTGCTCGCAGACTACGTCGAAAATGAAGTAGTAGTCAAAATAACCACAGCAATTATAACGAAAAACCAAAATGCTAAGATGTACATGGCAGAACCCCTCAACCTGAAAACAATGAACAGCGGCGCCGTTTCAGGAGTCTTTGCCACTCTTTGAGGCTCAAAGTTATCCCAACAGGCAAACTAAGAGAGAAATTCACTGGTGCCCCCGACGAACGATTATTTCATTTAGATAGCACGTCATGTTCCCCAGAGGGTTGATGTATTGCCATCCCTGTACTATAACAATGTTAGACGCAAGCAATCGTTACTCTCGTCTCCTTCCTTCCTTCATATAGCCATCGTCTCGTATCATCACCCCATCACACGTCAGCAAAGGACATCTACTCGAAGACCCCAGCTCCCTCTTGTCAACCCCAAACTAAAATTAAAATTAGAAATCAATAATCAGTGAATCCTTATCAGCCCAACACAATTGGCTCCTATGCAACGTATTTACAACACGGTCGCAGCAATAGCGTTTCCTCAGCGGCTCATCATTTCTTCTCCTACCCTTCTCTTCCAACCTACACTACTCACATAAATTCGTCTAACTATGCTTGCAGCACAGCCCCAATCCTCCCCTTTCGCTACCATTTCCTTACCTAAGCCCACACTTCGACTCTACCGCAGGAAGAAAGAGGTGACGGCGCTGGAGGATCTTTAGGAGGTGTGCTCCGAATTTCCGCAACGCCAAGGCCTTGCTGGAGCAAAAGTGATTCACCATAACTACCGCCGCCTTGTTGTCTGACAACACACGGGCTGAAGTGTGGTGCCAATGAGCTTGTGCCCGCAGCGCATGTACGATAGCCAGCGATTCCTTCGACGTAATATGGAGATTGCGTTTTAATGGCGACCAGCGGCAGTAAGACTGCTGGTCGATGCAGCATACGGCCCCCGAGCTTCATCCTATGCGGCCGCCATAAGGATGTGCTCCGGTGGAGGCATTACGAATGGGACGTGGGAGTGAAGGGAAGCCTCGTTGCTCCAGTGCTATACCGCGCGGCGGTAGGGATTGATGAGAGGGCTGGGTTAGCTGGATAAGCGCAGGGATCGTGCTGCTAGCACAGCTTCGTTGAGGAAGTGGTGAGCATGACGTATGTAAGGTGTTAGGAAATTTATAAGGCCGAGGGTACTCTGATGCCGTTGAAGCGAGAGAGTTCTGCGAGGACGTACCTCCGTGGCCACGCCCCTGCGGCGGTTGATGTGCTGTGAGGTCGGTGCGATGGATCCGGCCTCTCTATGGAGTGTTACCCCCAGGAAGTCGATCTGGTGGGTGGACTCCAAAATAGACTTCCTCAGGTGGACGTGGAAATCTAGCTTGAGGAGAAGTTCGCAGGCCGCCTAGGTGTTGCGCCGGCATTGATGTGCTGTCGGTGCCCGGAGCAGCCAGTCGTCGATGTAGAAGGCAGTAGAGTAAGCGAAGGGGTAGCTTCACGATCGTTGTAAAGATTTTTGGTCCCAGGTTGGGGTCGAATAAGAGGGCCGAGAAAAAGTACCGTTGGCTTCTCAGTTTGAAGGCGAGGAATTTATGGAACCTGGGATGAATTGGGACGTGCGGGAAAGCGTCCTTGGTGTCCAACTTGGTGAACCAGAGCGGGGGCTTCAGCATTGCTCGTATTCGTTGCGGGTTGGGCACTCGAAACGTGGTTACCGGGATGTATTTGTTGCGTTTGAGAGGTCGATCACTGGACGATCCCCTCCCGAGGCCTTGGGGACCGCAAAGATACGAGATACGAAACTGGTTGTCTGGGCACCGTCTTAACCATGGCTTTGCGCAGGAAGTCCAACACGAAGGGTTTGAGAACGCCCTAGTGTTGTCGGTGCGACACAGTGTAATCGAGATGAGGGGGGTCGTGGCGCCCATCTCCAGGAGAGGTCTTTGGAAAGGATGTGTTAGATCAAAGGCTTGGCCTCGCTCCCGTGTGCTAGGCGACTCCTGTGGGCCGGAGGAGGAGCGTCAGTACTTACGGGAAGGGAAGCGGCCCGGGGATTGTCGTTTAGCTGCAGAGCCTCCCCGACCTCTTCCACGACCTCCCTTCCCTCGACCATTCTGGCAGTCACTGGCCTCTTGGGTAGGGAAAGGGTGGCCCTCAAACCTGTGTGTGAGGTGAGGTGGCCCCCATGCTTTCCTTTAGGGATTGCATGGCGCCACGATGGAACGCATGGCGATCACTGGGAGATGCTTGTCGACCGCTTAGGTTACAAAGGGAACCCCGCGCGACCCTCTTCTGGGGCTACCGAAGCTTTTGTCACCCAGCGTTGCAGGAGCCACGAAACCTGAAGTGTATGGGGCCATATGTGAGAGGACCTCCGTCCTGCTCTGGAACGTTTTGAGGAGCCCGTCCTGTGACTCGCGATCGCTGAGGTGATTTTGGACATTGTTACTAGAACGAAGTAGAGACAAGTATAGAGTGGATGTTCTGATCCAAATATGCACTCGCAATCACCGCCACATAGCACAAAATAATGTATGCATGGGTGAATTATAATAGGTATGTCACTGATAAAATCAATCTGAGGCTAACATAATGCAAATATATGCAGAATGTACTTCATTATTGTGCAACGAGGCATGCAATGTTGACCCGAAACCACTGTTAGTGTTGGATTTTCGTGTCCATCTTTGTTAGCGTCCGAAAAGACGCTGGGGCGGTTATTCGCGTATGACTGAAAGGAATCTCATGCTGGTGAGAAGCCACTATCTCGTTGAGTTTGTGGAGCGACACTGACTTTTGACCCGTGGGACGTCATATGTGACGCAAAATCCTCTGGTTCCGAAAACCCACTTTAAATGATACTCCAAACGACTTATTATCGATCGGAGGATGTGCTTTTACATCATGCTCAAAACGAGCTATCATCACTTGTGAGATTTGCTTCAAATGATGCTCTAAACGAGGTAACATTGTTCCCAAGACTTGCTTCAAATGATGCTCTAAACGAGGTAATATTGTTCCCAAGACTTGCTTCAAATGATGCTCTAAACGAGGTAATATTGTTCCCATGACTTGCTTCAAATGATGCTCTAAACGAGGTAACATTGTTCCCAAGACTTGCTTCAAATGATGCTCTAAACGAGGTAATATTGTTCCCAAGACTTGCTTTAAATAATGCTCTAAACGAGGTAACATTGTTCCCAAGACTTGCTTCAAATGATGCTCTAAACGAGGTAACATTGTTCCCAAGACTTGCTTCAAATGATGCTCTAAACGAGGTAACATTGTTCCGTAGACTTGCTTTAAATGATGCTCTAAACGAGGTAATATTGTTCCCAAGACTTGCTTCAAATGATGCTCTAAACGAGGTAACATCGTTCCGTAGACTTGCTTTAAATAATGCTCTGAACGAGGTAACATTGTTCCATAGCCTTGCTCTGAGTCGTAGTTGTGTGAATCCTACTATTCTGTTTTAGCATTGCTTATATTCAATCAGCCTGTTTTAACAAGTTCCATTTCTATCATTCCTTGGTTCAACCTAGTTGAAGCCATTCCGTATCCTGGACATACTCATTTAAACCTTTTCCATTTACCATGCAATCCCATTGTTTTGCTAAATCCTTACATTTCCTGTCCCTCAGCTTGCTTAATTATGCAGTAATAATGTTTTGCTTTGCCCTCTCTAATTCTTTTCTTCTGTTTAACTTTGATATTTTTTTTATATATACAATTCATGAATGCTAGCTAGACAGGATTAAAGATGCGCCTCCTCATCCATTCATTGTTGTTGTGAAGATTGGCCAGCTGCCACTAAACCTATCCTGTCAGACGCTCGTGGATTGGCCGTTGACTACCTTTGCACCTGCGGTGATTGCGGTGTACGTTCTGCGGTGGTGTTGGTGAGTAGCCTGCATACATGTTGATCACCTCACCAGGATTGTTGCGCATTTCAGGGGTGTTTGAGCGGGTACTTGATGTAACAGTGCATATCAAGTTTCTTATTGTCACCACTGAATCTTATTGTCGTCTCAATTTTATAGAGTGAAATTCATCACATGCTCATCAGTTAGTTTATGAAATTATTTAATATCTCCATTGCGGTAGGATTACTCTTACGAGTTTAAGGAAGGCACACCAGTTCGTCCATTTTGATTGCAACTGTGACAACTGTTTTGTGGTTCACTAAATACTGTCTAATTGTTGTAACATTGAAAGATCACTATTATTGCCTAATCATAGAGGCAATAATAGAGCAACAATTCAATGCTATATCAAAGTCCATGTACATTAACCTTATGTGTTAAATGCAAGTCTGTGTAGCTCTGCATGTGTAACTTCACCACGCAGCCTGTGATGTACCTGACAGCGTTGAGCACGTGCACCCTAATTGTAGCGCCTTGTCACTCATTTGCAGCGCCTATCTGCTCGGGCCGAGGCTGGGATCCTTATTCCCCTGCAGTCCCTTGTGCCATCCTGGACGATAGGACTAAGTTGGTTCAGGGCCTGGAGTTGGCAAAACATTGCGATTGTTTTGGGTTGAACTGCGTCAGATAGATTCTTGAATGTATAAAGTTTTGATTTTTATTTATGAGAGGCAATATCACATCGCTAGGTACCTCTTTTTGCTTGTCGTTTTTCAGTACCGACTTGGATGCATTTTTAGCTGCTTTGCAATTACTTGAATTGTCAAAGGACACGAATTGTCACAGGACACGAATTGTCACAGGACATGAATTATCACAGGACATGAATTATCACAGGACATGAATTGTCACAGGACATGAATTGTCAGAGGACATGAATTGTCAGAGGACATGAATTGTCAAAGGACATGAATTGTCAGAGGACATGAATTGTCAGAGGACATGAATTGTCAGAGGACATGAATTGTCAGAGGACATGAATTGCCAGAGGACATGAATTGTCAGAGGACATGAATTGTCAGAGGACATGAATTGTCAGAGGACATGAATTGTCAGAGGACATGAATTGTCAGAGGACATGAATTGTCAAAGGACATGACATCAGACGCTATTTCCTATCTAAACGACAACTGGATCTGAGCCGCCATGTTTAGTCAAAAACTAAAAACTCGGAAATGGTCGAGAAACTCAAGTTTCGAAATTCCTGATTAAGGTCTAAATCGGTCGAAAACTACTTTCGACTAATGTTATCAAGATTTTCTTGTAGTACGTCTCTGTAATGTTTCCTCTTCAAGATTTATTCGAATAAAAAACAGAAGCATATGCTAACACTATGGCTCTTACGAAGTGGAAGAGAAATTGCGCCAGGCAACCAGGGGGACAGCAGATGCTAGTGTGGACACAACAGACATTAGATTAGGAGGTCATCTCCACGGGAGATCAGAAGCAAGTCTCTGAGAGTTCCCCGTGGAGAGCGAAAGATGATTAATTTTGGCAGGTTTGCACTCAAGGGTGAACGGATAAAGTAAGTTTATCGAAACTAAAATTATTTCGTACATCCAATTGTGGTGGATGTACAGTAGATTAGATTACAGTGACGAGGCTCTCTAGCAAACAGTGCTGCATCAAGTTAGTCTTAGTTTTTCTTATTTTAATGTTCGAATTGGTTTACTACTGCATAAAGCCGAAGTCCTTTACGCGGCGAACGTCTGTGGTATGTATGGGTGCCCCAGGAGGTACAGAAACTCCTAAGGTGCTCAGGCCATATGATCCCAGCACTCTCCGGATGGAAGTGGGGAGGATTAACACACTACTTCCCTGCTTCAGAGCCCCAAGGATTCGCAGTAGTCCTTGGGGTGCCGGGCTACGCGCTCCATCGCCTGCTGAAGGGGAAGACGAAGAAGAGACAGAAAACGTGGATCTCAAGCATGAGATCTACACAAGGTGTAGGAAATTTCCCGCATGCGAACAGTAAGAATGGAAAGAAGATGAAGGAAAAGTCATAGCAAAGAATTAGTTGGAACCGATATGTGAATGTTTGAGTGTGCGCGTCCGTGTGTGTGTGTTTGTGTGCAACGACCATTATAAGAGTTGTTAAGAAGGAGTCTGAGACCAGTTCAAGAAAATTTCAACTAAACATAAGATGCGAATGAGGTAAATTATGCTTAAGCAAATCAGGATGGGAGAGAAAAGAGATAGTGAAAGGCGAAGAATTGGGCAGTCTGAAGGGAAATAAGGGTGTTCAACCCCCCCCGGTTGGGCCGTGACTCCGTGCGGCCCGTGAACCTAACAAATGCCTAGGGGATGATAGCATTGCGTAAGGCCGTTTTTTGTATACTTTGTAGGGAGGTTATGTGTGTGGAAGGAAGGTCGCAGGACATTTTAATGTGAAATGTCGAAATATTACAGGATTGCTCCTCATTCCTGTGTCGTATGTTACAAGGCTCGTGTTAGTGGGATTATTAGGTATGAGAGTGTTGTTGAGTCGTACATGAGGGTTGATGCGGTGTTCACTGTGGTCTGGTGTCAATAATGTGAGGGATGACTTACTTACGGAAGCACTCATTCTGTTGACGACAGCCAAACTTGAAGAAATTTAAACTTGAAGAAATTTAGGTACTGCTGAATGTGCGCTGCTGCGGTCCAAACAGGTTCGCTTAGATTATGCAGACTCTAGTTATTAACCTCAAGAAACTCTTACATCAATACATCATCAAAATATAATAAAAATTCAAGCGCGATTTACTGGTGCATTTATTTTTATATAAAATGTTAATAAACTCAATTCGTTTCAATCTCATCAAATGTGATACCTTGACCATTTATTCCCTAAGGCCCCCAACGATAGGGATACCCCTGACCCGAACACTCGCCAGAGGTTGTGGCATCCAACCATACTACCGCCGCCTCCAGTTACGGCCTACATCATCTACCTTAACAAAGATCCGATCTATAACTCTCCGAGTTGATAGGATTAAAAGCGGATTGAACACTCAAAGCGTTGCCACGTTGCACAGCAAGCCCCAGCCTCTACGTAAGCCAGTACTTTTCGCGAGGGTCCCCGGAGGCGGCAGATAACCGTCGACCGATGTCGCGGATCAGGAGGCTGCTGGACTTGCCGATAACTCCGGTCGTCTCTCTAGCTAAGGGCTCGAAAAGGCAACGGTCACAAAGAGATTGATACTTATGCCGTTTTCTGTTCTCTGCAGCATTGGCAGCCCTGCCAGCCTCCGTAAAAGTGTCAGGCAAGTGACTTGTTGCAAAGGTGTCGACGCAGGTACAATCCCAACAAAGGTTTTTCCCTCTAAAGAAGAGGAAGACTGAAACGCCGTCAGGTCGCTTGCCGTCACCTCGATCGATACCGGGCTCACGGATCGTACCAAGGCAAACTTTACGTAGAGCTCGTTCAATTATGTCATTCAGAGCCAAATGTCTGGGATGTCGACCCCCGCTTCCGCTATAAAGGCAGAAGAGCAATGTTGAACGGGATCCATCCTGCCATCCTCGTCTAATATAGCTTAGTCGACACTGCCTATGGCACCCTATTGAGCCTGTGGCGTACTCCTTTTTCAGGCATTAGGGCTGAGCCCTATAACAGACAGCAAAAGCGGATACCATGCATAAATGCATAACAAGAACGATAGTAGACGGTAGCGGACTCACTGGTGCGTGAGGGCCTCAGCGAGCAGGTGCGGTGACGGGTGCTGGTGCAGGAAGAGAACCTGGACGTACAGGCTCTCAGTGGTAGGGTTGACGAGTGGTAGGCTGGCCACGCTGGTGTTGCGCAGCTGCGTCAGTGGAAACACCAGCTCGCGGGGCGTAACCATCCGCGGCCACACTAGCGATACCTGCCCACACAGAGGCAGGGCGGGTTAGATGAAGCAACCCTAAGTCTTATCGAATGAGGGCGGAGGAGGGGTAAGGTTGGGCTTTATTAGAGGGATCATATCAAGCAGGAGGGGCATACTAAGGACCTTTGTATCAGAGTGGATTGTGAGTCTTTAGATCTAACTGGATAAGAGGAGAATCGATAGTTTCCTTAATAGTGGATGAGATACAGATAGAAATAAAGTCCTGTATACGTGAACTTAGGTCGCTGCAACATTTGGTACAACAAGCTGTTCCTAAGAAAAATATAAACAAGCTATCATTGGCATTTAGCTACTTAGATACCTTGTAATTTGATTAATAGATCGGATAGCACATTATGTGATGACCTCGCAGCAATAACTTTCACTGTCACCAAAACTGTCTGACATGTTATCAGCGTTGGAGAGCAGATCACTGTTGACTTTTCACAGCGAATCCTACCCAGTAACAGACGGCATGTAAAGCGACCAAGCTGCCCACGAAGGAGCCTACACGAGTCAGGCGGGCCCACTCCATCAAGATGCCTTGCCTGCGGTGGCGGCGTATGGGGCTCCGGCCTCAGCGAAAGTCCCTCAACCCACCCTGTTCCATATCCTCGCTGGTGGGGTTTGCGCCTTGTGCGCCATCTCTGCGGTGTTGATGTGGACGCAGCCTGTGCGCTGCTCGGCTTTTGGGCCCACCGATACTTCCAAGACACCAGAGCCACGACATTTACACTGCTTCGTTTTTCATGGCCAAGTGAACAATCCCCATCATTTCTACACTACAAAACATTCTTGTTCCACATGAGGTTATTCTCTATCCATCGACACTTCCAGGCCACCTGAACCACAACATATACACTGCCTTTTTCTTTCACCGGAGGAAGTAATCACCATCATTTCTCTCCTACAAAATATCTGGTCACACTCTAGTCTCTTCTCTCTTTTGTAGGTTGCACTAATGGGTGCCTTGTAGCCGGGGCCTTAGAATCGTGCTACCGTATCCACCGCGTGTCGTAGAAGGCGACTAAAGGGGCGCCCTGTAGCCAGGAGTATAATCGGCTACCGCAATCCCCAGCGTGTCGGAGACGACAAAACGGGGCGGAGCAAAGGGGCTAGGAATCCCGTTCTCTGTAAAAACCTTTCCTCGAAGACGGCAAGACGAGCGGGGGGAGGAGAGGCACACGCCTCTCCAAACCCTATTGTTAGGGTCGCTGAATGTGCGTGGCTGTAGTACGAGTGATGTAAAGAGGAGGGAGATTGGTGAGATGTTTTTGAGGAGGAAGTTAGATGTGTTGGCGCTGAGT
>SDVV010007305.1:0-17866 GCA_016164225.1 Gammarus roeselii
CTGTGTAGAGCACCAATGACAGTATATCGGTCTCAATGGTACAATCGTGTGGAGCACCATTAACAGTATATCGGTCTCAATGATACCCTACGTGTAGAGCACCATTGACAGTAAATCGGTCCCAATGGCACTGTCGTACAGAGCACCATTGACAGTATATCGATCTCATTGGTACTGTCGTGTAGAGCATCATTGACAGCATATCGGACTCAATTTTACTGACGTGTGGAGCACTATTGACAGTATATCGGTCTCAATGGCACTGTCGTGTGTAGCACCATTGGCAGTAAATAAGTATTAATGGTACTGTCGTGTGGAGCACCATTGCCAGTATATCGGTCACAATGGAACTGTCGTGTGGAGCACCGTTGACAGTATATCGGTCTCAATGGTACGGTCGTGTGAAGCACCATTGACATAATATCGATCCTATTGGTACTGTCGTGTGAAGCCCCATTGACAGTATATCGGTCTCGATTATACCGTCGTGATGAGCTCTAGTGACAGTTTATCGGTCCCAATGGTACTATCGTGTGGAGCACCATTGTCAGTGTATCGGTCTCAATAGTACTCTATTGATGAGCACCATTGACATTATATCGGTCTCAATGGTACTTACGTGGGAAGCACTATTGACAGTATATCGATTTAAATAGTTCAGACGTGTGGAGAATCATTGACAGTATATCGGTCTCAATGGTACTGTCGTGTGGAGCACAATTGGCAGCATAGCGGTCCCAAAAATACTGTCGTGTGGAGCATCATTGACCGGAATCAATGGTAGTGTCATGTGGAGCATCATTGACAGTATATCGGTATCGATGGTACTGTCGTGTGGGGCACCATTGACAGTATATCAGTCTCAATAGTATTGTCGTGTGGAGCATAATTGACAGTATATTGGTCTCAATGGTACTCTCGTGTGGAGCACCACTGACTTTATATTGGTCTCAATAGTACTGTCGTGTTGAGCACCATGTATCTTATATCGGTCTTAAAGGTTCTGTTGTGTGGAGCACCACTGATAGTATATCGGTCCCGATGGTATTGTCGTGTACAGCACTATTGGCAGTATATCGGAATCAATTATACTGTCGGATGGAGCACCATCGCTAGTATATCGGTCTGAAAGGTACCATCGTGGAAAGAACCATTGACAGTATATCGGTCTCAATAGAACTGTCGTGTGGAGCCCCATTGATATTAGATCGCTCTCACTGTTACTGTCGTGTGGAGCCCCATTGACAGTATATCGGTCTCAATGTTACTGTTGTGTGGAGCACAATTGACAGTGTATCTATTTCAGTGGTACTAACGTGTGGAGCACCATTGACAGTATATCGGTCCCAATGGTACTGTCGTGTGGAGCATAATTGACAGTATGTCGGTTTCCATAGTACTGTCGTGTGGAGCACCTGTGACATTATATCGCTTTTAATGGTACTGTCGTGTGAAGCACCATTGGCAGTAGATCGGTCTCAATGGTACTGTCGTGTGGAGCACCATTGAAAATATATCGGTCTCAATGGTACTGTCGTGTAGAGCACCATTGACAGTAGATCGGTCCCAATGGTACTATCGTGTGGAGCACCATGGACAGTATATCGGTCTCAATAGGACTACCGTGTGGAGACCATTGACAGTATTTCGGTCTCAATGGTACTGTCGTTTGGAGCCCCATTGCCAGTATATAGGTCTCAATAGTACTTAATGGGTGGAGTACCATTGGCAGTATATCGATCCCAATGGTACTGTCGTTTAGAGCCCCATCGAAAGTATATCGGTCTCAATGGTACTGTCTTGTGGAGCAGCATCGACAGTATATCGGTCTCAATTGCCCATGTCGTGTGAAGCAGCATTGACATTATATCGGTCCCAATGGCACTGTCGTGTGGAGCATCATTGAAAGTATATCGGTCTCAATGGTACTATTGTGTAGAGTACCAGTACCAGTATATCGGTCTCAATAATACTGTCGTGTGGATCTCCATTGCCAGTATATCGGTCTCAATGGTACTGTCATGTGCAGCACCATTGATAGCATATCGGTCCCAATGGTACTGTCGTATGGAGCTCCATGGTCAGTATATCGGGTTTAATGGTACGGTCGTGTGGAGCACCATTGACAGGATATCGGTCTCGATGGTACAGTCGTGCGGAGCATAATTTACAAAATATCGGTCCTAATGGTACTGTCGTGTGGAGCACCGTTGTCAGTGTATTGGTCTCAATTACTGTCGTGTTGAGCACAATTGACAGTGTATCGGTCTCAATAGTACTTACGTGTGTAGCACCATTGACAGTATATCGGTCCCATTGGTACTGTCGTGTGGAGCACTCTTGACAGCATATCGGTCTCAATGGTAATGTCATGTGGAGCACCATTGTAATTATATCGGTCTCAATGGTACTGTCATGTGGAGCACCATTGACAGTATATCGGTCTCAATGGTACTGCCGTCTGGAGCAATAATGACAGTATATCGGTATCTATGGTACTGTCCTGTGGATTTCAATTGACAGTATATCGCTTCCAGAGCTAATGTCGTGTAGAGCACCATTGACAGTATATCGGTCTCAATGGTACTGTCGTGTGGATCATCATTGACAGAACATCGGTCTCAATGGTACTATCGTGTGGAGCAACATTGACAGTATATCGGTATCAATGGTACTGTCGTGTGGAGCACTTGTGACAGTATATCGGTCTCAATGGTACTGTCATGTGGAGCACCATTATCAGCATATCGGTTCCAATAATACTGTCGTGTGGAGCACCATTGACAGTAATTAAGTCCTAATGGTACTGTCGTGTTGAGCACCATTGACAGTACTTCGGTTTTAATGGTACTGTCGTGTGAAGCACCATTGACAAGATATCGGTCTCAATGGTACTGTCGTGTAGAGCACCATAGACAGTATATCGGTCTCAATGGTACTGTCGTGTGGATCATCATTGACAGAACATCGGTCTCAATGGTACTATCGTGTGGAGCACTATTGACAGTATATCGGACTCAATGGTACTGTCGTGTGGAGCACCATTTATAGTATATCGGTCTCAATAGTACTGTCGTGTGGAGCACCATTGACCGAATTTCGCTCTCAATGGTATTGTCGTGTGGAGCAACATTGACAGTATATCGTTCTCGATGGTACTGTCAAGTGGAGCACCATTGAGAGTATATTGGTCTCAATGGTACTGTCGGGTTGAGCACCTTGACAGTATTTCGGTCCCAATGGTATTGTCGTGTGGAGCACTATTGACAGTATATTAATCTTAATGGTACTGTCGTGTGGAGCACCATTGACAGAATATTGGTCTCAATGATACTGTCGTGTGGAGCAACATTGACAGTATATCGGTCTCAATGGCACTGTCATGTGAAGCAGCATTGACATTATATCGGTCTCAATAGCACTGTCGTGTGGAGAATCATTGACAGTATATCGGTCTTAATGGTACAGTCGTGTGGAACACTATCGACCGTATATCAGTCTCAAATTTACTGTCTTGTGGAGGACAATTGACATTATATCGTTTGCAATGTTACTGTCGTGTGGAACACCATTGGCAGCATATCTGTCCCAATAATAGTGTCGTGTGTAGCACCATTGACAGTAAATAAGTCCTAATGGTACTGTCATATGGAGCACCATTGACTGTATATCGGTCGGAATGGTACAGTCGTGTGGAGCACCATTGGTAGTATATCGGTTTCGATGGTACTGTTGTGTGGAGCACCATTGACAGTAAATCGGTCTCAATGGTACAGTCGTGTTGAGCACCATGTATAGTATATCGGTCTTAATGGTACTGTTGTGTGGAGCACCACTGACAGTATATCGGTCCCAATGGTACTGTCGTGTATAACACCATTGGCAGTATATCGGAATCAATTATACTGTCGGATGGAGCACCATCGCTAGTATATCGGTCTCAATGGTACCATCGTGTAGAGCACCATTGACAGTATATCGGTCTCAATAGCACTGTCGTGTGAAGCCCCATTGATAGTATATCGCTCTCACTGTTACTGTCGTGTGGAGCCCCATTGACAGTATATCGGACCCAATGGTACTGTCGTGTGGAACATAATTGGCAGTATATCGATTTCAATGGTACTGTCGTGTGGAGCACTTTTGACATTATATCGCTCTCAATAGTACTGTCGTGTGAAGCACCATTGGCAGTAGATCGGTCTCAATGGTACTGTCGTGTGGAGCACCATTGAAAATATATCGGTCTCAATAGTACTGTCGTGTAGAGCAACATTGACCGTAGATCGGTCTCAATGGTACTGTCGTGTGGAGCACCATGGACAGAATATCGGTCTCAATAGGACTGTCGTGTGGGGACCAGTGACAGTATTTCGGTCTCAATGGTACTGTCGTTTGGAGCCCCATTGCCTGTATATAGGTCTCAATAGTACTTATGGGTAGAGTACCATTGGCAGTATATCGGACCCAATGATACTGTCGTTTAGAGCTCCGTCGACAGTATATCGGTCTCAATGGTACTGTCGTGTGGAGCAGCATTGACAGTAGATCGGTCTCAATGGTACTGTCGTGTGGAGCACCATGGACAGAATATCGGTCTCAATAGGACTGTCGTGTGGGGACCATTGTCGGCATATCGGTCCCAATGGTACTGTCGTATGGAGCACCATTGTCAGTATATCGGTTTCAATGGTACCGTCGTGTGGACCACCATTGACAGGATATCGGTCTCGATGGTACAGTCGTGTGGAGCACCATTGACAGAATATCGGTCCTAGTGGTACTGTCGTGCGGAGCACCATTGTCAGTGTATCGGTCTCAATTACTGTCGTGTTGAGCACAATTGACAGTATATCGGTCTCAATTACTGTCGTGTTGAGCACAATTGACAGTATATCGGTCTCAATAGTACTCACGTGTGTAGCACCATTGACAGTATATCGGGTCCAATGGTACTGTCGTGTGGAGCACCCTTGACAGCATATCGGTCTCAATGGTACTATCGTGTGGAGCACCATTGTTAGTATAACGGTCTCAATAGTACTTACGTGTGTAGCACCATTGACAGTGTATCGGTCCCAATGGCACTGTCGTGTGGAGCACCCTTGACAGCATATCAGTCTCAATGGTACTATCGTGGGGAGCACCATTGACAGTATATCGGTCTCAAGGGTACTGTCGTGTGGAGCACCGTTGACAGTATATCGGTTCTAATGGCACAGTCGTGTAGAGCACCATTGACAGTATATCGGTCTCAATGGTACTGTCGTGTGAAGCATCATTGACATAATATTGATCTTAATGGTACTGTCGTGTGGAGCACCATTGACGGTATATCGGTCTTAATTGTACTGTCGTGATTGAGCACTATTGACAGTATATCGGTCTCAATAGAATTGTCGTGTGGAGCACCATTGTCAGTGGTGTATCGGTCTCAAAAGTACATTCGTGTTGAGCACCATTGACAGTATATCGGGATCAATGGTACTTACGTGAGGAGCACCATTGGAAGTATATCGGTCCAAATGGCACTGTCGTGTGGAGCACCATAGACAGTATATCGGTCCCAATGGTACTATCGTGTGGAGCATCATTGATAGTATATCGGTAACAATGGTACTGTCGTGTGGAGCACCCCTGACAGTATAACGGTCTCAATGATACTGTCATGTGGAGCATCATTGACAGTATATCGGTCTCAATGGTACTGTCGTTTGGAACACCATTGATCGTTTATCGGTCCCAATAGTATTGTCGTGTAGAGCACCATTGACAGCATATCGGTCTCAACGGTACTGCCTTGTGGAGCACCATTGACAGTATAGGTCTCAATGGTAGTGTCATGTGGAGCACCATTGACAGTATATCGGTATCGATGGTACTGTCTTGTGATCACCATTGACAGTATATCGGTCTTAATAGAACCGTCGTGTGGAGCACAATTGACAGTATATTGGTCTCAATGGTACTGTTGTGTGGAGCACCATTGACAGTATATCGGTCCCAAAGGGAACTGTCGTTTAAAGCACCATTGGCAGTATAACGGAATCAATTATACTGTCGTATGGAGAACAAATGCTAGTATATCGGTCTCAATGGTACCGTCGTGTTGAGCACCATTGACAGTATATCGGTCTCAATGGTACGTCGTGTGGAACACCATTGACATTATATCGATCTTAATGGTACTGTCGTGTAAAGCACCATTGACCGCATATCGGTCTTAATTTTATTGTCGTGTGGAGCACCATTGACAGTATATCGGTCTCAATGGTACTATCATGTGGAGCACTATTGTCAGTGTATCGGACTTAATGGTACTGTCATGTGGAGCAACAATGACAGTATATCGGTCTCAATGGTACTGTCGAGTGGAACACCATTGACAGTATATTGGTCTCATTGGTACTGTCGAGTTGAGCACCATTGACATTATATCGGTCTTAATGGTACTGTCGTGTGGAAAACCATTGGCAGGATATCGGTCTCGATGGTACTGTCGTGTGAAGCACCATTGACAAAATATCGGTCCTAATGGTACTGTCGTGTGGAGCACCATTATCAGTGTCTCGGTCTCAATTACTGTCGTGTTGTGCACCGTTGACAGTATATCGGTCCCAATAATACTTACGTGTGTAGCACCAATTACAGTGTATCGGTCCCAATGGCACTGTCGTGTGGAGCACTCTTGATAGCATATCGGTCTCAATGGCACTATCGTGTGGAGCACCATTGACAGTAAATCGGTCTCAAGGGTACTGTCGTGTGGAGCATCATTGACAATATATCGGTTCTAATGGCATTGTCATGTAGAGCACCATTGACAGTATATCGGTCTCAATGGTACTGTCGTGTGAAGCATAATTGAAATAATATCGGTCTTAATGGTCCTGTCATGTGGAGCACCATTGACCGCATATCGGTCTTAATTTTACTTTCGTATGGAGCACCATTGACAGTATATCGGTCTTAATGGTACTGTCGTGTGGAGCTCCATTGACAGTAAATAAGTCATAATGTTACTGTTGTGTGGAGCATCATTGACAGTGTATCGGTCTCAATGGTACAGTGGCGGGAAGCACCATTGACAGTATATCGGTCTCAATGGTACTGTCGTGTGGAGCACCATAAACAGTATGTCGGTCTCAATAGTACTGTCGTGTGGAGCACCATTGGCATTAAACCGGTCTTAATGGTACTGTCGTGTGAAGCACCATTGACAGCATATCGGTCTCAAATGTACTGTCGTGTGGAGCACAATTGACAGTATATCGGTCTCAATGGTACTGTCATGTGGAGCACCATTGACAGTATATCGGTATCGACGGTATTGTCGTGTAGAGCACCATGACAGTATATCGGTCTCAATAGTACTGTCGTGTGGAGCACAATTGACAGTATATTGGTCTCAATGGTACTGTAGTGTGGGGCACCATTGACAACATATCGGTCCCAATGGTACTGTCGGGTTGAGCACCATTGACAGTATAGCAGTTTCAATGGTACTGTTCTGTGGAGCACCATTGACAGTATATCGGTCTCAATGATACTGTCGTGACAAGTACTATTGACAGAATATTGGCCTCAATGGTACTGTCGTGTAGAGCACCATTAAAAGCATTCCGGTTCCAATGGTACTGTCGTGTGGAGCACCATTGGAAGAATATCGGTTGCAATGGTAATGTCGTTTGGAGCACCATTGACAGTATATCGGTCTCAATAGCACTGTCGTGTGGAGACCATTGACAGTGTATCGGTCTCAATGGTACAGTCATGTAGAGCACCATTGACAGTATATCGGTCTCAATGGTACTGTCGTGTTGAGCCCCGTTGCCAGTATATTGGTCTCAATTGATTTGTTGTGTGGAGTACTATTGGCAGTATATCGGTCTCAACGGTACTGTCGTTAGAGCACCATTGACAGTATATCGGTCTTGATGGTACTGTCGTGTTGAGCCCCATTGCCAGTATATTGGTCTTAATTGTACTGTTGTGTGAAGTACTATCGGCAGTATATCGCTCTCAATGGTACTGTCATGTGGAGCACCATTGACAGTATATCGGTATCGACGGTACTGTCGTGTGGAGCATAATTGACAAAATATTGGTCCTAATGGTACTGTCGTGTGGAGCACCATTGACAGTATATCGGTCTCAATTGTACTGTCGTGTGGAGCACTATTGACAGCATATCGGTCTCAATGATACTGTCGTGTAGAGCACCATTGTCAGTGTATCGGTCTCAATAGTACTGTCGTGTTGAGCACCATTGACAGTATATCGGTCTCAATGGTACTGTCGTGTGAAGCACCATTGACATAATATCGATCTAAATGGTATCGTTGTGTGGAGCACCATTGACAGTATATTGGTCTCAATAATGCTGTCGTGTGGAGCAACATTGACAATATATATCGGTGTCAATGGTACTGTCGTGTGGAGCACTATTGACAGTATATCTGTCTCAATGGTACTGTCGTGTTTAGCACCATAGACAGAATATCGGTCTCAATGGGTGTCGCGTGGAGCAACATTGACAGTATATCGGTCTCAATCGCACTGTCGTGTGAAGCAGCATTGACATTATATCGGTCTCAATAGCACTGTCGTGTGGAGCATCATTGACAGTATATTGGTCTCAATGGTACTATCATGTAGAGCACCATTACCAGTATATCGGTCTCAAGAATACTGTCGTGTGGAGCACCATTGCCAGTATATCGGTTTCAATGGTCCTTTCGTGTGGAGCACCATTGACAGTATATCGGTCTCAATGGTACTGTCGTGTGGAGCTCCATCGACATTAAATCGGTCCTAATGGTACTGTCGTTTGATGCACCATTGACAGTATATCGGTCTCAAGTTTACTGTCGTGTGGAGCACTTTTGACAGTATATCGGTCTCAATGGTACTGTCGTGTGGAGCACCATTGTCAGCATATCGGTCCCAATGATATTGTCGTGTGGAGCACCATTGACAGTAAGTCCTATTGGTACTGCCATGTGGAGCACCATTGACAGTATCTCGATCTCAATGGTACAGTCGTGTGGAGCACCATTGTAAGTATATCGGTCTCAATGGTACTGTCGTGTGGAGCACTATTGACAGTGTATCGGACTCCAAGGTACTGTCGTGTGGAGCACCTTTGACAGTATATTCGGTCTCAATAGTTCTGTCGTGCGGAGCACCATAGACAGAATATCGGTCCCAATGGTATTGTCGTGCGGAGCTACATTGACAGTATATCGGTCACAATAATATTGTCGTGTGGAGCACCATTGCCAGTATATTGGTCTCAATGGTACTGTCATGAGAAGCCGCATTGACAGTATATCGGTCACAATGGTTCTGTCGATTGAAGCACCATTTACAGTGAATTGGTCCGTATAGTACTGTCGTGTAGAGAAATATTGACACTATGTCGGTATCAATTGTGCTGTCGTGTTGAGCACCATTGACAGTATATCGATCGCAATGGTACAATCGTGTGGAGCACAATTGACAGTAACTTGGTTTCAATGGTACTGTCGTGTGTGGAGCCCCATTGTAAGTATATCGGTCTCAATGGTACTGTCATGTGGAGCGCTAATGACAGTATATCGGTCTCAATGGTACTGCCGTGTGGAGCACTAATGACAGTATATCGGTATCTATGGTACTGTCCTGTGGATCACAATTGACAGTATATCGCTTCCAGAGCTAATGTCGTGCAGAGCACCATTGACAGTACAGTATATCGGTCTCAATGGAACTGTCGTGTGGAGCACCATTGACAGAACAACGGTCTCAATGGTACAATCGTGTGGAGCAACATTGACAGTATATCGGTATCAATGGTAATGTCGTGTGGAGCACTTGTGACAGTATATCGGTCTCAATGGTACTGTTGTGTGGAGCACCATTGTCAGCATATCGGTCCCAATAATACTGTCGTGTGGAGAACCGTTGACAGTAATTAAGTCCTAATGGTACTGTCGTGTTGAGCACCATTGACAGTATATCGGTTTTAATGGTACTGTCGTGTGGAGCACCCCTGACAGTATAACGGTCTCAATGGTACTGTCGTGTAGAGCATCATTGACAGTATATCGGTCTCAATAGTATTGTCGTGTAGAGCACCATTGACAGCATTTCGGTCTCAGTGGTACTGTCTTGTGGAGCACCATTGACAGTATAGGTCTCAATGGTAGTGTCATATGGAGCACCATTGACAGTATATCGGTATCGATGGTACTGTCTTGTGATCACCATTGACAGTATATCGGTCTCAATGGTACTGTCGAGTTTAGCACAATTGACAGTAAATAAGTCCTAATGGTACTGCCGTGTGGAGTACCATTGCCAGTATATCGGTCACAATGGAACTGTCGTGTGGAGCACCATTGACAGTATATCGGTCTAAATGGTACTGTCGTGTGAAGCACCATTGACATAATATCGATCCTGATGGTACTGTCGTGTGAAGCACCATTGACAGTATATCGGTCTCGATTATACTGTCGTGTGGAACACTATTGTTAGTGTATCGGTCTCAATGGTACTATCGTGTGGAGCACCATTGTCAGTGTATCGGTCTCAATAGTACTGTCGTGTTGAGCACCATTGACAGTATATCGGTCTCAATGGTACTTACGTGGGGAGCACCATTAACAGTATACCGATCTAAATGGTTCAGTCGTGTGGAGCATCATTGACAGTATATCGGTTTCAATGATACTGTCGCGTGGAGCACCATTGATGGTATACCGGTCTCAATGGTAATGTTGTGTGGAGCACCATTGACAGTTATCGATCTCAATGGAACTGTCATGTGAAGCGTCATTGACAGTATATCGGTCCAAATGGTATTGTCGTGTGGAGCACAATTGACAGTATATCGGTTTCAATGGAACTGTCGTGTTGAGCACCATTGGCAGTAGATCGGACTTAATGGTACTGTCATGTGGAGCACCATTGTAGGTATATCGTCTCAATGGTACTGTCGTGTGGAGCACCATTGACAGTATATCGCTCTAAATGGTACTGCCGTGTGGAGCACTATTGACAGTATATCGGTCTCTAGGGTTTTGTCTTCTAGAGCACTATTGACAGTATATCGGTTCCAGGGCTAATGTCGTGTAGAGCACCATTGACAGTATATCGGTCTCAATGGTACTGTCGTGTAGAGAACCATTGACACAATGTCGGTCTCGATAATACTGTCGTGTGGAGCAACATTGACAATATATCGGTCTCAATGGTAATGTCGTATAGAGCACTATTGACAGTATATCGGTCTCGATGGTACTAACGTGTAGAGCACCATTGGCAGAAAATCGGTCTCATTGGTACTGTCGTGTGGAGCAACATTGGCAGTATATCGGTTTCAATTGCACTGGCGTGTGAAACAGCATTGACATTATATCGGTCTCAATAGCACTGTCGTGTGGAGCATCATTGACAGTATATCGGTCTCAATGGTACTATCGTGCGGAGCACCATTGCCAGTATATCGGTCTCAATAATATTGTCGTGAGGAGCACTATTGCCAGTATATCGGTCTCAATGGTACTGTCGCGTGGAACACCATTGATCGTTTATCGGTCCCAATAGTATTGTCGTGTAGAGCACCATTGACAGCATTTCGGTCTCAGTGGTACTGTCTTGTGGAGCACCATTGACAGTATAGGTCTCAATAGTAGTGTCATATGGAGCACCATTGACAGTATATCGGTATCGATGGTACTGTCATGTGATCACCATTGACAGTATATCGGTCTCAATGGTACTGTCGTGTTTAGCACAATTGGCAGTAAATAAGTCCTATTGGTACTGTCGTGTGGAGTACCATTGCCAGTATATCGGTCACAATGGAACTGTCGTGTGGAGCACCATTGACAGTATATCGGTCCAAATGGTACTGTCGTGTGAAGCACCATTGACATAATATCGATCCTGATGGTACTGTCGTGTGAAGCACCATTGACAGTATATCGGTCTCGATTATACTGTCGTGTGGAGCACTACTGTTAGTGTATCGGTCTCAATGGTACTATCGTGTGGAGCACCATTGTCAGTGTATCGGTCTCAATAGTACTGTCGTGTTGAGCACCATTGACAGTATATCGGTCTCAATGGTACTTACGTGGGGAGCACCATTAACAGTATACCGATCTAAATGGTTCAGTCGTGTGGAGCATCATTGACAGTATATCGGTTTCAATGATACTGTCGTGTGGAGCACCATTGATGGTATACCGGTCTCAATGGTAATGTTGTGTGGAGCACCATTGACAGTTATCGATCTCAATGGAACTGTCATATGAAGCGTCATTGACAGTATATCGGTCCAAATGGTATTGTCGTGTGGAGCACAATTGACAGTATATCGGTTTCAATGGAACTGTCGTGTTGAGCACCATTGGCAGTAGATCGGACTTAATGGTACTGTCATGTGGAGCACCATTGTAGGTATATCGTCTCAATGGTACTGCCGTGTGGAGCACTATTGACAGTATATCGGTCTCTAGGGTTTTGTCTTCTAGAGCACTATTGACAGTATATCGGTTCCAGGGCTAATGTCGTGTAGAGCACCATTGACAGTATATCGGTCTCAATGGTACTGTCGTGTAGAGAACCATTGACACAATGTCGGTCTCGATAATACTGTCGTGTGGAGCAACATTGACAATATATCGGTCTCAATGGTACTGTCGTATAGAGCACTATTGACAGTATATCGGTCTCGATGGTACTAACGTGTAGAGCACCATTGGCAGAAAATCGGTCTCATTGGTACTGTCGTGTGGAGCAACATTGGCAGTATACCGGTTTCAATTGCACTGGCGTGTGAAGCAGCATTGACATTATATCGGTCTCAATAGCACTGTCGTGTGGAGCATCATTGACAGTATATCGGTCTCAATGGTACTATCGTGCGGAGCACCATTGCCAGTATATCGGTCTCAATAATATTGTCGTGTGGAGCACTATTGCCAGTATATCGGTCTCAATGGTACTATCGTGAGAAGCAGCATTGACAGTTTATCGGTCTCAATGGTGTGGTGTGGTACTATCGTGTGGAGCACCATTACCGTGTGAAGCACCATCGACAGTAAATTGGTCCTAATGGTACTGTCGTGTAGAGAACCATTGACACTATGTCGGTATCAATTGTGCTGTCGTGTGGAGCACCATTGACAGTATTTCGGTCTTAATGGTACTGTCGTGTGATGCACCGTTGACAGTATATCGGTCTCAAGTTTACTGTCGTGTGGAGCACTATTGACAGTATATCGGTCTCAATGGTACTGTCGTGTGGAGCACCATTGGCAGCATATCGGTCCCAATAATACTGTCGTGTGGAGCATCATTGACCGGACTCAATGGTAGTGTCATGTGGAGCACCATTGGCAGTATTTCGGTATCTATGGTACTGTCGTGTGAGGCACCATTGATAGTATATCGGTCTCAATAGTACTGTCGTGTGGAGCACAATTGACAGTATTTTGGTCTCAATGGTACTCTCGTGTGGAGAACCACTGACTTTATATTGGTCTCAATGGTACTGTCGTGTTGAGCACCATGTATAGTATATCGGTCTTAATGGTACTGTTGTGTGGAGCACCACTGACAGTATATCGGTCCCAATGGTACTGTCGTGTATAACACCATTGGCAGTATATCGGATTCAATTATACTGTCGGATGGAGCACCATCGCTAGTATATCGGTCTCAATGGTACTGTCGTGTGGAGCACCATGGACAGTATATCGGTCTCGATAGGACTGTCGTGTGGGGACCATTGACAGTATTTCGGTCTCAATGGTACTGTCGTTTGGAGCCCCATTGCCAGTATATAGGTCTCAATAGTACTTATGGGTGGAGTACCATTGGCAGTATATCGGTCCCAATGGTACTGTCGTTTAGAGCCCCATCGACAGTATATCGGTCTCAATGGTACTGTCGTGTGGAGCAGCATTGGCAGTATATCGGTTTCAATGGTACTGTCGTGTAGAGCACCTTTGACATTATATCGCTCTCAATGATACAGTCGTGTGCAGCACCATTGGCAGTAGATCGGTCTCAATGGTACTGTCGTGTGGAGCACCATTGAAAATATATCGGTCTCAATAGTGCTGTCGTGTAGAGCAACATTGACAGTAGATCGGTCTCAATGGTACTGTCGTGTGGAGCACCATGGACAGTATATCGGTCTCGATAGGACTGTCGTGTGGGGACCATTGACAGTATTTCGGTCTCAATGGTACTGTCGTTTGGAGCCCAATTGCCAGTATATAGGTCTCAATAGTACTTATGGGTGGAGTACCATTGGCAGTATATCGGTCCCAATGGTACTGTCGTTTAGAGCCCCATCGAAAGTATATCGGTCTCAATTCTACTGTCGTGTGGAGCAGCATTGACAGTATATCGGTCTCAATTGCACTGTCGTGTGAAGCAGCATTGACATTATATCGGTCTCAATGGCATTGTCGTGTGGAGCATCATTGAAAGTATATCGGTCTCAATGGTACTATCGTGTAGAGCCCCAGTACCAGTATATCGGTCTCAATAATGCTGTCGTGTGGATCACCATTGCCCGTATATCGGTCTCAATGGTACTGTCATGTGCAGCACCATTGACAGCATATCGGTCCCAATGGTACTGTCGTATGGAGCACCATTGTCAGTATATCAGTTTCAATGGTACTGTCGTGTGGAGCACCATTGACAGGATATCGGTCTCGATGGTACAGTCGTGTGGAGCACCATTGACAAAATATCGGTCCTAATGGTACTGTCGTGTGGAGCACCATTGTCAGTGTATCGGTCTCAATAACTGTCGTGTTGAGCACAATTGACTGTATATCGGTCTCAATAGTACTTAAGTGTGTAGCACCATTGACAGTATATCGGGTCCAATGGTACTGTCGTGTGGAGCACCCTTGACAGCGTATCGGTCTCAATGGTACTATCGTGTGGAGCACCATAGACAGTATATCGGTCTCAATAGTACTTACGTGTGTAGCACCATTGACAGTATATCGGTCCCAATTTCACTGTCGTGTGGATCACCATTGACAGTATATCGGTCTTAATATTACTGTCGTGTGGAGCACCATTGACAGCAAATAAGTCATAATGGTACTTTAGTGTAGAGCACCGTTGCCATTGTATCGGCCTCAATGGTACAATCATGTGGAGCACCATTGACAGTATATCGGTCTCAATGGTACTGTCGTGTGAAGCACCATTGATATAATTTCGATCAAAATGGTACTGTCGTGTGGAGCACCATTGACAGTATATCGGTCTCAATTGTACTGTCGTGTGGAGCACTATTGACAGTATATCGGTCTCAATGGTACTGTCGTGGAAAGCCCCATTGTCAGTGTATCGGTCTCAATAGCGCTGTCGTGTTGAGCACCATTGACAGTATATCGGTCTCAATGGTTCTGTCGTGTGAAGCGCCATTGACAGAATATTGATCTAAATGGTACTGTCGTGTGGAGCACCATTGACAGTATATTGGTCTCAATGATGCTGTCGTGTGGAGCAACATTGACAATATATATCGGTCTCAATGGTACTGTCGTGTGGAGCACCATTTACAGTATATCGGTCTCAATAGTACTGTCGTGTGGAGCACAATTGACAGTATATTGGTCTGAATGGTACTCTCGTGTGGAGCACCACTGACTTTATATTGGTCTCAATGGTACTGTCGTGTTGAGCACCATGTATAGTATATCGGTCTTAATGGTACTGTTGTGTGGAGCACCACTGACAGTATATCGGTCAAAATGGTACTGTCGTGTATAACACCATTGGCAGTATATCGGAATCAATTATACTGTCGAATGGACCACCATCGCTAGTATATCGGTATCAATGGTACTGTCGTGTGGAGCAGCATTGACAGTATATCGATTTCAATGGTGCTGTCGTGTGGAGCACCTTTGACATTATATCGCTCTCAATGGTATTGTCGTGTGAAGCACCATTATCAGTAGATCGGTCTCAATGGTACTGTCGTGTGGAGCACCATTGAAAATATATCGGTCTCAATAGTACTGTCGTGTAGAGCAACATTGACAGTAGATCGGTCTCAATGGTACTGTCGTGTGGAGCACCATGGACAGTATATCGGTCTCGATAGGTCTGTCGTGTGGGGACCATTGACAGTATTTCGGTCTCAATGGTACTGTCGTTTGGAGCCCCATTGCCAGTATATAGGTCTCAATAGTACTTATGGGTGGAGTACCTCTGGCAGTATATCAGTCCCAATGGTACTGTCGTTTAGAGCCCCATCGACAGTATATCGGTCTCAATGGTGCTGTCGTGTGGAGCAGCATTGACAGTATATCGGTCTCAATAGTACTTACGTGTGTAGCACCATTGACAGTATATCGGTCCCAATTCCACTGTCGTGTGGAGCACCATTGACAGTATATCGGTCTAAATATTACTGTCGTGTGGAGCACCATTGACAGCAAATAAGTCATAATGGTACTTTTCGGTGTAGAGCACCGTTGCCAGTGTATCGGCCTCAATGGTACAGTCATGTGGAGCACCATTGACAGTATATCGGTCTCAATGGTACTGTCGTGTGAAGCACCATTGACATAATTTCGATCGAAATGGCACTGTCGTGTGGAGCACCATTGACAGTATATCGGTCTCAATTGTACTGTCGTGTGGAGCACTATTGACAGTATATCGGTCTCAATGGTACTGTCGAGTGGAACACCATTGATCGTTTATCGGTCCCAATAGTATTGTCGTGAAGAGCACCATTGACAGCATATCGGTCTCCATGGTACTGTCCTGTGGAGCACCATTGACAGTATAGGTCTCAATGGTAGTGTCATGTGGAGCACCATTGACAGTATATCGGTATCGATGGTACTGTCTTGTGATCACCATTGACAGTATATCGGTCTCAATGGTACTGTCGTGTTTAGCACCATTGGCAGTAAATAAGTCCTAATGGTACTGTCGTGTGGAGTACCATTGCCAGCATATCGGTCACAATGGAACTGTCGTGTGGAGCACCATTGACAGTGTATCGATCTAAATGGCACTGTCGTGGGAAGCACAATTGACATAATATCGATCCTGATGGTACCGTCGTGTGAAGCACCATTGACAGTATATCGGTTTCAATGATACTGTCGTGTGGAGCACCATTGATGGTATACCGGTCTCAATGGTAATGTTGTGTGGAGCACCATTGACAGTTATCGATCTCAATGGAACTGTCATGTGAAGCGTCATCGGCAGTATATCGGTCTCTAGGGTTCTGTCTTCTAGAGCACTATTGACAGTATATCGGTTCCAGGGCTAATGACGTTTAGAGCACCATTGACAGTATATCGGTCTCAATGGTACTGTCGTGTGGAGCACCATTTTTAGTGTATCGGTCTCAATGGTACTATCGTGTGGAGCACCATTGTCAGTGTATCGGTTTCAATAGTACTGTCGTGTTGAGCACCATCGACAGTATATCGGTCTCAATGGTACTTACGTGGGGAGCACCATTAACAGTATATCGATCTAAATGGTTCAGTCGTGTGGAGCATCATTGACAGTATATCGGTTTCAATGATACTGTCGTGTGGAGCACCATTGATGGTATACCGGTCTCAATGGTAATGTTGTGTGGAGCACCATTGACAGTTATCGATCTCAATGGAACTGTCATGTGAAGCGTCATTGGCAGTATATCGGTCCAAATGATATTGTCGTGTGTAGCACAATTGACAGTATATCGGTTTCAATGGTACTGTCGTGTTGAGCACCATTGGCAGTAGATCGGGCTTAATGGTACTGTCATGTGGAGCATCATTGTAGGTATTTCGGTCTCAATGGTACTGTCGTGTGGAGC
>SDVV010007306.1:0-17864 GCA_016164225.1 Gammarus roeselii
ATATATGTTAATCGTTGTAAGCCGAACTCTTGTTAAAGACAAATGATTTCCACACTTTAACACTACATGTAAACTCTAAGCTGTAATTAACTGAAAGAATTTGCAATAAATCATACCTCCAGTAAAGCTTTGTATTACTTCATGGCCAGGAATGATGAGGACTCAAACAGAACCGTTCATGAACGAGTTCACGATATGATGAGGGGTCAGTGTTGCGAGGGTATGATTCGTTTTCATCGAGGAAAGTCCATGGCATTGCCGTACCAGTCTGCGTACGAGCACTTCAAGGAAAAGCACATGATATTGCTCCAACCGCTTTTGCAGGAGCCCTTCATGTTAAGTCTCAAACCCTTGTTCCTAGAGCCTTTGCCGCACACTCCGGCTGGCAAGTCTCAATGCATTCTCTTTCAGTGTGATCAGGAGCACTGCAAGGCAAGTCGAGGGCACTACTCCATCAGTGTGTGCAGGAGGACTCCAAGGCAAGTCTAATGGTCATACTCGTCATGTTTGTACAGGGGCAATTCAGAACAAGTTTAGAGGAATTTCTTCGCCGGCCTGTGATGGAGCATTCCAAGACAAGTTCTGGTTATCGATCTAGCGGTCTGTGCAGGAACTTTTCAAGTCTAGTCTCAAAGCATTGCATCACTGGTCTGTGCAGGAACTCTTCAAGGCTAGTCTCAAGCATTGCATCACCGGTCTGTGCAGGAACTCTTCAAGGCTAGTCTCAAGGCATTGCATCACCGGTCTGTGCAGGAACTCTTCAAGGCTGGTCTCAAGGCATTGCATCACCGGTCTGTGCAGGAACTCTTCAAGGCTAGTCTCAAGGCATTGCATCACTGGTCTGTGCAGGAACACTCCAAGTGTCGAATCGCGGGAAATATTCCACCGCTCCGCAAAGTCCCGTAGTATTGCTCCACCAGTCCTTGCATATCATTAAAAATTGCCTGATACAGCGTTCAGGCAATAGCAAATACCTTCGTTTGTCGGTCATCACATTATAGTTTAAATAAGCTACCATTCTCTCCGTCGAGCTTCCTTCGAACTTCATTGATCTAGCGTCTTAAGGGCTGTCAATCAAATATTCAATACCCAGATAAGAAATCAATTTCATGCTTGCACGATCTGTTTGTTGCAAATGGTCGTTCTGTTGGCATTTGTCTTCGACGCGAGGATGCAGATGTTATATCATACATTAATGAGCACATCAGAGGAGTATTATTTTTTTTCCAATAATTTGGTAACGAATTGATTATCAAAGTAGCTTAATATTAGATAATCCAATCGATGATGCGGTGGGATCACAATGAACGCTTCATCATGCTGGTAAGATAAGCCATCGAATACTGAACAAAGCCACGTTATCAACTGTCGAAGAGATCACATTTAATGACACTAAATCAATCATAAGTAAGTTTTGCACAGAAAAAGCTATAATTCCCATTTTCCCCTCGTGATGAAATAAATCATTATCTTTTTGAAATCATTCAATCAAATTTGTCAGCCACAATTCCAGCGGAAATGGTTGTTATCCGATTTAAAATGCAATATTGCAATATTACCATATTGGAGAAATTATTTTTCTCAGCCTTAATAATAATATTTTCATCTGACATTAGATTTCCCAATGATGACGACACTGGAAAACTAATAACCCTTTACACAAAATGATATGTTATAAATCGAACCTCTTTTGGTGTAGTGGATGAATGCATTATTGTGGGGATGGCAGGTTCATCAAGGACTGGCGTTAAAGCTCTTCATGATTACCTTATTAATGAACTAAGATTAGAGAGCGCTGCGTCCGTCGGCGTTAACGCCAGAGTTGCATTAGAGAAGCGTTGTCTTTCCGGCATTTTTGGAAGACAACGCTCGTTTAATGAAGACGCTGGACGAGGCTGCGACATGTAATCTACAATGTTAGATTTCTTCAGGAGCTCAATAAAAGTATAGTTGTAAATAAATATTTTTGCATCCTGTATTAGTGTACGCCAGCCTGTGAAGCGATTTTAAGATAGCTGTTCCAACGACCAGTGAATGCCAGTCGGCGAAGGTTTTATGATAGCTGCACCAGTGAATGCTAGCGTGCGAAGCGTTTTAAGAGTGAATACCAGCCTGCTAGGCGTTTTGAGATAACTGTACTGCTGAATGCTAATTGACGAACCGTTTAAGATGGCTGTACCAGTTTATGATAAACGGTGAATCGATTTAAGACAGCTATACCAGTGAATCATAGAGGGCGAAGCGTTTTAAGACAGCTGTACCAGTGAATGATAGCCGTCGAAGTGTTTAAGACAGCTGTACCAGCTTATGCTAGCTGGCAAAACGTTTAAAATAGCTGAATAAGTGGATGCTAACCGGAGAAGCGTTTTAGATAGATGTACCAGTGATTGATAGCCGGCTAAGTTGACTAATAATTTTCCAGGGTAGTTGTATTGGGTGCTGCGTTTGAGTGATCAATTGCTTTTATTGCTATTGGAAGATACTCCATTTCAAGAAAGAGTATCAATTACTGAATAACAAGAACTACATTTTACCATGCCTCTTCAAAGTCAAGGCAATCAGTTCTTGCACAAGCAAACAAATGCGTAACAGAACAAACAAATGCGAAAAAGAACAAACAATTGCGAGACAGAACAAACAAATGCGAGACAGAAAAAACAAATGCGAGACAGAACAAACAAATGCGAAACAGAACAAACAAATGCAAGTCAGAACAAACAAATGCTAGACAGAATGGTTCGCCAGCAGAAAAGGGAAACCTGACTACTCAATGATTGAACGTGCCTGTCCAAAAGTGCCGTGTAGAGACATATCTCTTTTTTACAACTAAGCATCCTACAATGCAGTCCAGCCACCATCCTCCCCTTCGCTTACCTTCCTCCTCGCGCAAAGGACATGACTTTCATTTGAGGCGGTCCCTGTTGGGCTCAAGTCGCAGTTCACGTGCTTCCGTGAAACGATCTAAAGCTCCTTTGCCTTACTTACTATTCTAACGTGTGGTTCAGTAGGGACCAGAATGGAAGTGCATAATACCATTGGTTCTTCTGGATGAGTGGAGCAATTTATGTACAGCCTCGGGAACAAAAAGTCACTGCACAGGATACTGGAAGAAGAGTGCGAGCAGGCAGAGTGGAGTTTATAGAGCGATAGATGCGACGATAAATGAGCACTAAATTAGTAGGAATACCTACTGATCATCAGTGGTTTACTGGTGGGCGAACTGTTCGGAACAACACGTGCATTACATTGCACAGTGGATAAATAATAGCTTATGTGTTCTGGTTCTGGCTTGATCAGCCCGTCACGACGACGCAATTACGAATCTTGAATGAAAATATGAAAATAAGTATCATTAAAACATACAAGTTTTGAAATCGTACAACTATGCAACTTTATTCAACACATGCCTCACATGAGCAAGAATCTTCACCTGTACCCAATGTTAGTCTGTTCGGGCGAGAAACAATGCCCACATCCTGAACCTCTCTGTAGCTCTGTTAAGCAATTATACTCGGCTTCGTCTTTTCAGGCGGTTTTCGTGAAAGATAATACCCTGAGAAATACGACACTGTTTATTTCGGGACTGAGGTAAATACGAGAGGAACATTTCAGTGAAAACCTTAATTTATGACACTGGTTGGATTAGAAAGGATTTACGTTCAGAGGAGAAAGGAAGCACGTCTACTCTAAATGATCCGATCAAGTTGCTGTGCTTTTTTAACACATAATACTCGTGATTTGGCCTAACCTAAAAAGTTATTTATAAATTACTGTCCTACCCTGTGAAGAAGTAGCAAGAAATGGCATATTAATGTGATGAGAAAACAGACCTCATAATGTGTAAATAAATAGCTACTGCTGGAACGATTGCACTATGTGTTATATAAAATCAACTTCAATGGAGGATACGAATAATCATTTCCGTTGCATGTCTGTTTAATAGACTGTGATGTCATTTAAAAAAATCCATGTCCAACGTTTGCTATAAACAAATGTACTATCAGATTATTAAAATATTGGAATGGTATAAGACAAAAGTTGTGACGTTGTAGTTTTTGTCGTCGTCAACCGACCTAAGCCACGAATAAGTCATGCGAGGCAATGCCTAAGGAATGATTTGATTTTCACCAGTTTAGCGTCAGTACTGAAATGTACTCAGCTTGAGCACTATCAATGTTTTCTGGTAGGAATAACGTTAGAGGCTATTGCGCATACATAATGTGAAATATCATGAACAAATTGTATAGAATTCAATGTTCCCCGTCGATGTTGTAATTTACAATTGTAAATTTATAAAAAAACATTGTTCTAACGTTCTTTTAAGAAGTGTCAGTTTGATGTTAGGAATGCATGAATGTAATCAAATCAACGGGCTGTTAAAGGCACCTATCTGCAGCCATACATTTATGGCACAACGTATGACGTGGTCGCCCTACCCACATTCTGAATCTTTGCTCACATGAGAGCATTTGTAATACCTAAATAATTTCCTTGAGCAAGAATAGGACCGTTTGAAAATAAGATGTGAGGTAAAATGTTGGTGGGCATTTTTCCGATCACGAAACTGTATTAAAAATAGTACTTTGCAAAGTAATTTATGTATCCCGGCAGTATTGATTTTATGGATAACAATTAAATTCGGATATCTTTTAACAGGGAAGTTGATAGTACGAAATTCAGTACAGAAATTAATTATATCGATCTATCATGGAACATCTTTGTAACATTCTTTTAAAATATTAAAATCAACCAATATATTGCATCTTGCATACCCTTCCATTGGCATCTTGTTTTGCTTTACAATAATCAAGTAGTAACAATTCGTAGAGAAGACGTTCACAGTGTTAACGTTGCTATCAAAAACACGACGGATAGGAAAAATAAGTTATTCGAGCCAACACAGCAACAGCTCCAGGACAGAAAGAAGGCCGCTTTATCATCATAAAGATTATCAACAAATGGTTACGTTTAGTCATAACCTATTACGGTGGAGGGCGTCATGGGGGAAGGCGGTACGAAAGAGGGGAGGCACCCAGTATACCCGCCCACAAGTCCTCGATGAGTTGCCCAATCCTGAACCAACAACTTACCGTACCAAAAGCAGATACAGACACTGAGCACGCTATCCGTGGTAGGAGTGTCAAACTTGATAATCTCATTCTAAACATACTAATTAAACTTCCTAACGTTATCGGTCAATGAATAATTGTATTTGCTATCACGTAGTTATCCCACCGCGGCCATGTAGTCACTCCCTCGTGACTCTTGGTCGGAGTGATCGGCGAATTTCTCCATTCACGCAGCGGTGTCATTTCTTTGCAGATAACATTTAATCAAATTTCATCTTCCCTCTTCTATCCTAACCTAACCTAACCTGTCCACACAGAGACCATAGTTGAGGCTAATCTTGCCAGACAGAGACCGTAGATGAGGCTAATCTTCCTAGACAGAGACCATATATGATTCTAATCTTATCAGACAGAGACCATAGATGAGGATAATCTTCCTAGACAGAGATCATAGATGAGGCTAATCTTATCAGACAGAGACCATAGATGAGGCTAATCTTCCTAGACAGAGACCATAGATGAGGCTAATCTTATCAGACAGAGACCATAGATGAGGCTAATTTTGCCAGACAGAGACCATAGATGAGGCTAATCTTGCCAGACAGAGACCATAGATGAGGCTAATCTTGCCAGACAGAGACCATAGATGAGGCTAATCTTGCCAGACAGAGACCATAGGTTTGGGTAATCGAGTTCTGCTCGGAACGACGGACCTCATTACCTCTGTCGAACGACCGGCAGCGCAATTTGTCTCTGTCGGGGTGTGATCTGTTGCCTCCGCTGGCTGGCAGAAAGACATCTCGTGAAAGGAAACAGACAACAACTTCCGACACTGATTCTTCGTCCCGAACAATTTTCAGCCAAACAGCAAACGGAAAATACTGTATGCAATCACTTCGAACGCCCATCTGATGAAAGTTTGGATCCGGTATACAAAACATCGTTAATTTTTAATACTGTGCAACTTTGAGTCAGCAACTGCGATAATTTAGGAACATGAATTGTTGGGTCATTTGGCCACCACTCACGAGATACGTCGCAGTTTTAGTAGGTAATGCAATTGCACTTCATACTGTGGTACAAATAACTAGTAACAGTGATAAATCGTTTCTACAGTTAACAACTTGCAGTTAACAGTGATGAACCTTTATAGATAATTTTGTAGTAATTAACCATATGTCAAAGCAAAGCTTCATCGACAACTTTTTAGGTTGTACGCACTTTTCCCCTGAAAACGCGTTTTTTACATGCTGATGCTAATTCAGTAAACCTCGCTATTGCGTCTCGTATGTATTTCGTTCTGTAAATCGCATTTCCAGAAATGTAAAACAGTGACATTGAAATGCGCATTTAACAATTGGAAAGTCCTGAGAATGTACAATGTTTCCATAGTATGAAAGGGACCATTACGGTTGCGGAGCATTGTGTTCTTGTGTCCTAAAGACATTCTTGTAGTTGCTCTATTCAAACCTGGGATTTGGTGGGAGGGCTGGGTTGGAAATTCATGGATAGGACTAACAAAATCCTACGTAAATAAATGGAGGCGTAGGATGCGGGTCTTACAGCGCACGGAAAAAGAACGATGTATAGAATTTATACATTGTTTAGTTCGTAACTCACTGATAAAATTGCATTCACATAAGTCGAAACCAGATATACTACAAAACAAATATTTTACGAGGAAATTATCGAATTTGATTACATTGAAGAAACGATTCATCAAAATCTTCCGAATTACGATTATTGTAAATTAAATCGAATGATCTCTGTCAGTGTCCGAGGCAGACTGCAGATAGAGATAATTATGATCGTTACAGAATGCGCTTCACAAATAAAAATGATTAAATATTTTCTGTTCAAAAACTGATTCAAATAGTCGACATGAATTGCACGTGACATATCATGACTGAATCGAATGATGTTTTTACTTTGATTTACCTGCTGCAAATAAATTTCAACGTGTTGTTTGACAGGAGTCTCGAAAACCCTCCCCCTCCCCCCATTTTTTTTAGTTGGAAAATCTATATATGTCACGAGCAAAATCCTTATATATTTTTTGTTGCCTTTAGTTGTACAAAGTTCAGATATTTTGCCTGGAATAATATATTCATTGTTCGCTAATGGAAGATGATCCAAGAATTTCGAACAAATTGTTAAAATAATCATGATTTGTTCACACCCTTTGAGGTTCATTACCTTAATAATAATGTATTATGAGCAACGTCGATACTTCGAGACACTTCAGCTCAACACATACATGGAAGTAGTATTTCATTAATCATATTTGTGGAGTTCGATTATTTAAGTCTAAACCAAACTATCAATGCGATCAACTCCGTCGGTCTTTGATTGCAGATTGGAGAGGCAGGGGTGAGATTGGCAGCTACTGGCAGAGGAGTAACTGGAAATTTTTCCCGGAAGCTATTATCGATTGAAGGGGAAATGGGTCATCTGTAACAGTCAAATTGTGTTATGTATTATACATATAATGGTTGTGGTTGACAAATGGAAATGGTCCGGGATGTAATGTATATCTGGGAATGCACCTATGGAATAACATTTTGTTGTGTCAATCCCACAAAATATACGATTTCCGTCAATCTAACATTTCAATATTATTGCCTATGACTGAAAGATTATGTTGCAAATTCTGTCATTTAGTTAATATCCTTACATTTGGCCGATTTATACAACTGTTGCAAGTGGATAAAAATAAATTATAGTATAAAAATTACCGCTTAGTTAGATTAGCAAAATAGGTCGGTAATAATTTGAAAATTATTAGTTCATGTAAAAATATGCTTTCATCAATGTTGTAATCAAATGTAAAAGAGGTATGTTAGATTTTCTTTTGCATTTCAAGCATTTTATTACCGGCGTGTCCTTTCTTACTCCTACCTATTATTCATTTATAATGCTTGCTTATTACATCACATGGAGATTTGAAATGCCTGAAATCAATATATTTTGTTGCAATCATCACTGCCCTCTAGGATATATTTTTCGTTTAACTTCGCGGTAGAGGATAACTTCGCGGTAGAGGACCGTTTTAACTCGAGATCTGCATTTTTTTTCTCCCCGGCCTTGATGGGAATGTTCATAAATTGTATGAGGGTTCGCACCCATATCCTTTGGTTAATGTCAGATATTAAGTACCTCCCCCCAAAAAAAACACTAGTGCTACCAAATTGTTATAGATTGTGATGCCGTGCTTTTGAATACTGGGGGTATCTCTGCTTGAAATAATTCATCTGTGATAATGACGACTATGATTTGAAAATAACATATATTAAATTACAAGTTAACTATTTGGGGGAAATTACAAGAAAGGTCGTAAGTTCAACTCACACTTACGTTGTAGTTCAATACAGGATAATTTCTGATCATAATCATTGATAAAATCGTTCATCGGTTTCGTTTTAAACCAAAAAAAAACATGTATTCTTTCACTTGATCAACCATAGGATAGTGATCATCTGTACCGAATCTTCACGAGTATACACAGAAAAAAAAAAATTACCAATATAACCAGGGAAGATCAGAATTGAGTTTCAAAAGGTCAACTACAATCTAGCTACTCATTGCCTTCAAACTATGCGACGTCGGATGGTATCTGTTCCCTAAATACATCTCATAGAACAAAGATCGTCGTCTTCAGACATCACCGAATCGAGAGCACGAAGGGGATTCGAAATGAATATTTGATGAGCTTGTATTTTTCGAGTCACCCTTATCTCAAATTGAGGGTCGCGTGGGAGATATCGAAATGATTCAACTATCACACTGGTATTTAAAGTGTTTGTAATGATCGAGAAAAAACTCTATTGTCGGTAGATCAGAATACACTCCAGATACATACATAATAAGTTTTTCTCGTATTTCCAACGTAAAAATTGCTTTATTTAAATTACGTATGTAATTTAGAGACGCACAAAAACAGAATCCAATACAATTCATTTGAATTGTATTGGATTTACTTTTTTGCCAAATAATATCGGCAAGAATAACTGCTGTCGACTTGATATTTTGAAAATAAGGAAGGATGCAGGGAAATCTCATCTGCAACAGGAGACACGACCATATTTGAGGGAGCGCCGCCATTCCAGCGGCAAAAAAATCGACATTGATGTATATTGCGATGTTGAACAAAAAAAAAAGAAACGAGCTTCCTAGAAACGTATCGCGATATTAAGCTCGCGAATCGTGAAATATTAATAATATTCTGACGCACAGGATAATTAGTTCCTCTCTGAGATTTATTAAACAGAAAAAACATTATTAATTTTCCCTCTGTTCAAATTGGAAGTTCTGAAGTTTGCCAATTTGTTTATATGGGAACATACAAAATATTTTGTTGTATGTTGTTGAGGCCCTAATTTATCGTGACGTGCAATGACACCTCCGTAAATGTTGATGTTGGGCAAGTTAACGGATCATATTTTAAGTGCAAAAATACAAAGTGATGTGACAAAACATGCGAATGAAATAATGTTAGGATCTTATAAATTAATTAGGAGTGTATGTTTGCAGAGAATGAGCATAAATCCGATCGATAACACCGACAAAAAATATCTACGCAGAACATTGCGACTATAACCTGTCGCTGAGCACCCAACCAATATTTGTTGTAACATTCTCTCTTCATCAGGTAATTGTAACATTATCTGTGTATCATGTATTTGTAACATTCTCTGTTCATCAAGTAATTCGCTCAACCATAATTTCATATTTTGCTTCCCACCACCGGTAAACAATGTATCTAACCACCGGTAAACAATGTTTCAGACACAATTCGGCCAAAATAAATCCGCCATTGTGGAATTATCTCCCGTTGGTCCGATATCCATGCTCCCCTCTGATGAATGGCAAACCCTCTCATGGGAGCCCATCAGGTCCGGTCGTCCTTGTTACTGCTAACGAAGGATAAGTGGATGCAATACCACCCACCTTCGAACATGGCATTGTTCAGAATAAATCTTCACTCAAACAAGAGTATGATAACTATTACCAGGAGGAGTGATTTTCTTAGTGTGTTTTACTTATTATTATTGATTTGCTTAAATGGTTCTAATTAAACGCTTTTCAACATAATAAATTAAAATTATCTAAATGAATTGATTTCTCTGAATGTGAGCAAAGTATCTATGCCATTTGAAAATTTAGTTATGATATCAACGTTTCACCGTTAGTGAATACTAAGAGGGTGTTCTGAAACTCAACATGCATACATTGATCGGAGTTGATGCAATTAAAACCTGTAATTGTAGAGGGCTGTCTGAAAGTTATTTGTAAATTGAGTAAAGCTATTTGTAAATTGAGTAAATTTTCAAATCGTACAGCAATAAAAGATCTCAAATCATGGTAACTAAATTTATGCTTCTATTAATTGAAGCTAAAAAGTTTTGACCTTTATCACCAACACATGTACGTGATATCTGTAACATACGTTTCCGTGTATAGATATAGATATCTCTCGTTCTGACTCTCTCTACATAATTTTATAAATCAGATGACGTCAGAAAATTATCATATGCTTGGATGCTTTTCTCTTCCATTGCACGACGCCCACTCACATTTGCTCCCGAACTGCTTCACCTTATTCTAAAAAAAATCTATCCCCAGCGGTCGGTCCAAGACTCCGTCGTATTAACGAAGTGTTCCGCCGCCCAATGTGTTTGCCCAGCCCTGGTTCCTATCAGGAACGCTGGCACCAACAGCAGAAAGCTGAGGAAACCTCAAAATGTAGGGCATCACGAGAGAAGAAACACGAGGAACCATTGAGGAAAGTACCACAGGAGTGTTTGTTTGCCAAATGATATAAAATTACAATCAACAAAGATAAGAAAACGTATACATTGGCAGTCTTACATGTGACTAACGGTTCTCTCAAATGTTACTACGTTAATGCTAGAAGTTTCAGAGACAAAATCTAAGAATTCAGTATCCCTGCATTGAATGAAAGCATCGACATAATAGCAATCACAGAATCGTGTATGAAATTGAACATCAGGCATTATTTAGGCGAATTTACTCCTCACGGTTACTCACTATTTCACAAAGATCGAGACGCCGGAGGAAGGCTTTTTCTCGTGAAAAACACTCTGCAAAGATTAGAAGTCACCATTCCAAACAACAGGCACGACATAGTAGTCGGTACACACATAAAATGTCAAATCACTCTTGTCTATTGCCCCTCTGAGAGCAAGGTTGCAGATGATATCGATCTTTACAACACCCTCGTCGATTTTGTCACAACACAACAATGTATTGTGCATGGCGACTGCACTGCCACCGGCCAACGTCTGATTAATTTTGCAGACGATAAGTTCATGACCCAAATGGTGAAGACACCTACAAGAGGTAGCAACATTCTTGATCTCCTTTTTAGTGCAAGCGACTGTCATGTCACAAGCGTCGAAGTAGTCGAACCAATAGAAACTAGTGACCACAACTGTATCAGTTTTTTGATTGAGCTCGAGTTGAAAACATCAACAAACTGCGATAAAGTCCCTAACTTCAGATTAACTAATTTTGATGGCTTAAGAGAGCCAATGGAATCAGCGAATTTGACCCTCGGACAAGATGACAATCAATCGCTTGACTATTTCTTGACTGCACTTAAAAACATATCCCGCGCAAAAACAGGCGAACAACAGTCCATCAGCCCAAGTACTAGAAAGGATAATTGCAGCGCCTTTATTCACGAAAGAAAGCAAAGCATTCGATAAATCAGAGACATCCACTTGACGACGTAGCAAAAAATGAATACAAAATTAGCAGACGAGATCTAAAGAGGATCCTGAAACGTATGAAGAAAGATTAAATAAATTAAATTGCTGCAAATGCCAAAAATATTCCGAAACAATTTTTTAGTTATTATTCGAGCAAAAAAAATTCAAAATCTGTGATAGGTCCTCTCGAGAACGATGTTGGTGAGCTAGAAACGGACGAAACAATAATGAGTGTTCCACTTGACGAATATATTTATTCTGTATTGACATTAGAGAATCAGGATATTTCTAATCCTGAGGATATCATAGCGGCGAAACGAATTGAGGAACTCACCACAGTGAATTTCCCCCCCCACCGAAGTTATTAAATATATAGATAAATTGAAAGTCACAAAATCTCCAGGTCCAGACCAAATTCACCCCAGAATTCTAAAAAGACTAGAAACGGAATCGCCGAACATTTATAAAACAACTTCACTCAATTTCTCGCAAATAAACACCTGCCCCTCTAAATGGAAAGAGGCCAATGTTACCCAATTTTTGAGATAAAGGGACAAAAAGTGTCCCGGCAACTACCGTCCAATTAGTCTCACCTCAGCTATTGTAAAGTTGATGGAAAGTTTAGTAACGGATAGAACTACAAAAATTCTTAGGGTCAAACAAATTGATTGGCAACTCCCAGCATGGCTTTAGACACAACCGTTCCTGTCTTACGAATATGCTACTCTTTTTCAGAAATAAAATCGAAATCGATGACATAAAATCTCCAAACGATATCATTTACCTTTACTTTTAAAAGGCCTCTGATAAAGTCCCCCACAAGCACCTAATTAGTAAATTGCAGAGCATCGGTATACGAGGCGAGCTTAACAACTGGATAAAATGCTCGCTTACGGACGGACGGCAGCGAGTTGTACCTAACGAAGCTTTCTTCCCCCGGGGTAATCTTACAAGCGGCGTGCCTCAAGGATCCGTGTTAGGTTTAGTTCTTTTTATAATATTCATCAACGATCTTGATAAAAACGTATTCTGAAACATGAGCAAGTTTGCAGACGATACTAAGATTGGAAAAAAGTGTAAATTGAACTATAGTGTCAGCAGATCCAACTAAACTTGAACAAAATTGTTGATTGGGCAGAAAAGTGGCAAATTAAATTTAATGTAGACAAATGCAAAGGAATGCAGAAAAATCCTCATAACCCCTAGCACGAATATTCAATGTCTGGCAAGAAACTCATTCCCGTCATTAAAGAGAGAGATTTCGGTTGCATCATTAGTAAAGACTTGAAAAAAGCAGCAAGCAATGTAACGATGCTGCCAAGAAAGGCAACAAAATGCTAGGTATGATATTTTGCACTATCTCGTGAAAAAACCAACACAGTATGCACACGTTATTTAATGCATTTGTTAGACCGCATCTCGAGAATACTGTTCAATTCTGGTCTCCATTCCAAAGACAGACGTTATTAAACTTAGATCTACCAAACTCATTTCCTCGCTGAGGAATAAATCGTACAAAGATAGGCTGCGTGAACTCAATCTTTATTCGTTAGAGAAACGTCGAGTCAGAGGTGACATGATAGAAGTGTGGAAGATTATGAAGGGTAAACAAAACGTCGACCGAGTGAGCCTCACTCTAGGTACAAACGGAGTGACTAGGAAAAATATATACAAAATCGTTGGGAAACGTTTCTCACTCGACATCACGCGCAATTTATTCACGTATAGAGTTGTCAAAGAATGGAAACAACTTCCAGCGGGGGTTGTAAAAAGCAATACAATCGAAACGTTTAAGTCGCGGCTAGATAAGTTGTACATATATCGCCGATAAATAGCTAAACTGTTCCCTTTCCTGTTGTTATAAAGAAACAGAAATGGCAAGCGAAGCTCTCTTAGACGTTCTACTTCAGAACTAATCCTCTTGCTATCAAGAGGCAACCTAGATTAGGCCAATAGGCACCTTAGACGTTTCACTACATAACTAACCCTCTTGCTATGAAAAGTTCACCTACTTTGGAACAATCGGCCTGTTGTTGTCTTCCTACACTTGTGAACTACCAATTATCATAACGATGACAATTTTCCCCGTACTTTCCAAACCTTTTTTATGATTCTAGTTAAACTAGTTGTAGCGTTTATATCAATGGTAGACTCAAAAAAAAATGGATCGATGCTCAGCAGGAATAATATTCGATACGACCAACAACTAAAGCATGTTAAAAGATCAAGTAACGGAAATGAAAGAAATTCCAATTTCCCTATAGTTTAGAAAAAAACATTCCGCCTGAAAATGCTATCAATGTAAAATTCGGGTTCTAGTTAAACTTCATTTAAATCAAATTGTACGTAGTTATATAAGCTTTTATGATTGTATGTTTACAGCTTAAAAGCTGGAGGGAATGCACATGTGTAAATTCATATTTTAAAACATAAAATCTCGGTGCAGGGAAGTCGCAAACAAAAAGCAAAAATCAAAATAAGTTTTCTCTCTTTGCAGTCAAAAGTGCGATCGGTTACGAAGATAGAGACCTTATTTTGTATGTATTTACACATTTACATTTCCTCCAGACGTTTGGCTGTTAATATATCACCGTAAAAACTTACCTAACTACATCCAATTTGACTTAAATGCAATTTAAATAAGACGTGAAATTAAAAATAAGGTCTCTATTATTGAAATCGAGAGTACATTACCTATTTACCAATCCGATGAATTGTGGTCAAAACAAGATTTGAAATGGTAATCTTCTATATATTTTGTTGAACTTATTTCACGTCTCTCTAACCTGGTTTTCTTTAGCAGCAGATTAACTGTTATTCATCAGTTTTATCCAAACACAATATAAAATGCATACATGGAAAGTTGTCGAATGTGGACGGTTCCTGAATGTAAACATAAAGCTGACCATTATGTTTTCATTGTCTTCCTTGCACACTCCTCACAGACCCGTAGCAATGGCTTGCCATCTTACGCGCCTTAATGCGATAGCAGGCCGTTTATCTTATTGCTTGTCATTGATGTTTGTTTGTAAGAGGATTCGACTATGAATAGTGCCGCTCCTCCAAACTATAACCATAATGTTGGGGTAAAATTAAAATGCTTGCCATATTTATATACGTGATTCTGTTTCATGTTCCGCAGAGGAAACATGTGATCTTATCACTGTTAATTTTTGTGGAATATAATAATATTTATTAAATGCGTGGATGACAATCAGTTTGCGTATCTGTAATATGGAAACGGAAAGATCATGTATAGACTTGATGTACTTTAAATTCCAAAATAAATAGTAATTTGAACTCCATGTCTGCATTTACGAAAGTGTAAATGAAGATACCATCATATTCTTTCACTGAATGCATTCATTTGCATATATTAACTCTAGGAAATCAAATTACAGCTACAGCCCCCCCCCCCTTCCGACACGAATCTGTTCCGTTGTGGATGAACTAATGCAATTTCCATGAAAGGCGCCCTGGAGCGCATACTGATACGCGTTAGAGGAGAGTCCTGGAAAAAATATTCATAGTGTTTTAAAAACATTGAATATGAACATCAATTGAATCTTACTGTACGTCTGAATAAATCATTGGTAGGCCTCTACCTATCGTGCGTTTTTTACTCCAGCTTCTGCAAACCCGCCAACACCTCAAACATATTGATGCCGCTATTACTTAAAAAGTCAGTGCTTTATTTGTTAACAGCGAAAACATTTTAAATTTCACACCCCATTCAATTGGATGAACCTTTCCAGCACCGTCACCAGCGATAACCGACCATTGCGCACAACGATAGCCCGTTCGAGCCAAGGGTAATGACCTGTGCCTCTGCGAGATCAGTAATTACGATAACATGCATTTTAATGGTAATAACACCTGTAAAACGTCCGACCATAATTGACTCCACCAATTCCATCCCTTCATCTGACGAACAACATTATAAGAACCACAAATGTGTATATCAAGATATGTCGAGCTCATGCAAATGTACACTGACCAAGTAGGCGGGACCAGCATCTGCATTGTGCGTGAACAACAACTACATTGTGCGTGAAAAGGTGGCCATCTACACCGATGGACCGATGGACCGATAGACCGATGGACCGATGGACCGATGGACCGATCGATGGACCGATGGACCGATGGACCGATGGACCGATGGACCATTCTGTGGCTTTCTTGCTACCACCAAAAACTAATTCATGAGGTGAGTATTGCTCCGTCTGATTTGGCCGAATAAGGAGGAGGAAGTTAAATGTATATTGATTATACATATGGGCAAGGCAACCTAATATACACTAGTGGGAGCAAGGCCCGGAAGTAAACATACTCAATAAAAGAAAATAGCAATACAATCATTTGTTCGCCAGATGCCTTGTCCCTTCTGGCATTTTACAAAATAAACATTAAATACATGATACACACTAAATGCATTGAACAATTTTATCGAGTTTGGTATTTTCTTACACATCAGGTTTGCTGGTTCTATGGACCAAATGAGTACGTTGAAGTTCTCACAACAGCTGTAAGCCTCTCAGTTTTTTTTTATTCCTGCGTTATATAACAAAAAAATACATTCAACTAACGAATACAAAATAAGATACACGACCATATTCAGACATTATGCAATAAGTTCACTAATTGTGTTTGGACTTACCTAGAGGTACGGTGTGTGTTATAATTCTGCCCCTCAGTAAAACATGACCAACTTTAGGACAAGTTGACCACTGAGCAAAAGAGACTAACAAATTTATTACAGCTAAAAATGGATTTTTATACTGATTTTACTCAGTATAGGTTAGTATGCAACCAGTTTGAAGCAGCCCCGGCCTTGTAGCCGGGGCTTTAGAATCTTGCAACCGTATCCACCACGTGTCGTAGAAGGCGACTAAAGGGGCGCCCCGTAGCCGGGAGTAGAATCGTGCTACCGCAACCCCCAGCGTGTCGTAAAAGGCGACAAAACGGGGCGGAGCGAAGGAGCTAGTAATCGCGTTCTCTGTAAAACCTTTCCTCGAAGACGGCAAGACGAGCGGGGGAAGAAGAGGCACACGCCTCTCCAAACCATATTGTTAGGGTCGATGAATGTGCGTGGCTGTGATACGAGTGATGTAAAGAGGAGGGAGATTGGTGAGATGTTTGTGAGGAGGAAGTTGGATGTGTTGGCGCTGAGTGAGACTAAGTTGAAAGGTGTGGGCGAATGTGAGTTTGGTGTTGTAAGTGGAAGAAAGTCTGGTGTGGAGGAAGGTAGGGCTCGAGAAGGTATGATCTTGATATTGAGTGATCGGTTGGCTAGTAGCGCTACCGAATGGATGGAGGTGTCCCCAAGAATGATGTGGGTGAAAGTTAAGTTAGGCGTAGAAAGATGGGCATTTGTGAGTGCTTACGGACCAGGCAGCGAGAGGAGGGAAGAGGAGAGGGAGCAATTCTGGACTGACTTGAGTGAGTGTATTGAGAGTTTTGGAGGTCATTTCAATGTAGTTGTACTGGGTGACCTTAATACGAGAGTTGGAGATGAAATGGTTGAGAATGTGATAGGAAGGTATGGCCTTCCCGGTAGAAATGACAGTGGAGAAAACCTGATAGGTCTGTGTATGGAGCAGGAGCTGGTGGTCGGGAACAGTTGGTTCCAGAAGCGAGATATTCACAAGTACACGTGGGTAAGGATGGCCCATGTTGCAATGGTGGAGAGAGCACTGATGGATTTTGTACTGATATCGAGGAGAGTGGTTGGGAGGCTGCTGGATGTGCGGGTGTTGAGAGGGGAGGGTGGAGGAGTGTCTGACCATCTGCTGGTGGAAGGTAGATTAAGAGTGGAGCAGAAGTGGAAGGGCAACAAACGAGTGGGAGGAGGAAGAGAGGTAGTGAAAGTGAGTGGACTGAATGTGAAAAGTAGAGCCGAGGAGTTCCAGCAGGCGTTGAAGGACGAATATGACAACGTGAGAGGACAGGATCTGAGAGATGTGGAGGAAGAATGGGAGACGTTAAGGGATGCGTTGCTGAGATGTGCAAAGAAGGTGTGTGGTGTGCGCCGTGTGGGCGGGTGCAGAAGGAAAGGCTGCGAGTG
>SDVV010007307.1:0-17860 GCA_016164225.1 Gammarus roeselii
CGATGAACATGGATGAACTCCAAAATGACAACCAAAGTGTATAAGCCACCTCAACACTAGGACCCATCGATCCAGAAAATTATCATCTAAACGTTAAACTACACATTTGCTAGGGATCAATGACGAAAATTCCACAAAGATGCAGTATGGACATACACCTCTTAAACATACAATCCTATGATTCTCGTGGGAAAAAAAACATAACATCAGGAACATATAAAAAATAGCTAAATAAGGTTCTCTGCTCTGCTATAATTCACATAAAACTTGTACTACATTATGGTATACATCCTAATAAATCAGTCCATTTTCACAAACGATCATAAACAGAATGAGTTTTTGCCTAGGGGATAGTCTGACTCCTTCTAAATATTGGAGAATGGTCGTATAATAAAATATACAATACCCTAATAGTAAGACCAAATTTTGTGGCGAATCGTCTGTTCTATATCTATAATAACTACGATAAATATTGTATCAGGATGAAAGAAGATTTATAAATCAGTATAAATGAACAAAATGTAACTAAATTAGACCTGAAATAATGTACTATATTGTAGACACAAACGTAATATATCCTAATTTGTATAAATAACCAACAGATTGCATTGAAGATGGAAATTCAACAGAGAAGGTACAAAACTGCAAGACCTATACTAAACTCACGAGATAAAACAAAGCAAGAAGATTAATTCTCTACCATACCCCAAATTTACATTAAAACGTGATGAATGAGAATGAACTAGCATGTAACCAAACAAACAAGAAATGTGAATAAGATATCAAGACATGCATGCGACACAACTGAAACCTATAGTAAATACGGTATAGTATATACAAAATCTAATGAAATTAGCCTCAACATCAGTCCATAACAGGGTTGAATTAACATCTCTTTAACTAAAGTAACCACGGCTAAATCGTAACAATGATGCAACAACCAAGCAATTATGCCTGAAATAACTTTCTACATGGATGCTTCAAGCCTACAATACACTAAAATGCCTAAATCTGTATGAGTTAACTGATCGAAATTCCAAAAACATCGCCAATTCAACATGAATCAATCGATCATTACTATGTATACATAACATAATATTTTAACTTACAGTAAATCCATATCGTTCAGGTATTTTCGCTAATAGAAAACGCGTCAATGGAATACTGACATAACTGTTTCAAAACTGGATAATGCAATATGGGGTAGATAGATTCTCGACCGTAGGTGCTGCATCATCCCACAATACATACCTAAACTCACCAATAATCATACTAATAATCCATACTAATCCTATAGATAGTATTTACAAATGAAATAAAGAGATGGGAAACATAGAATCTTGCCTGCAATCCTACCTTCAGGCTGGTACAAACCGGGCTACCACACTAATCCTATATAAGAATATATAGTGCTAAATGAACATAACATGTAGAAATATCCCAAGCCCACACCGCTACGAACCCAGCAAACAACATCGATTGAGTCAATTATACCACAACTAGATAAGAAAACACTCGTATATGTCCACAGAAAAAAAAAATATAGAAACAATAAACCAGCTATGAATATGTAACGATATATACACTCACAACGTATCAAACGTGACACGGAAACAAATTTATGACAAGGAACAGGTAAGAGCAAACTCAGATAATCTTCCAGGAGCGCATCCAACTGTTTGCCTAGGGGATCCCTGCGCCTCGCCCCATCAGAAATTTGGAATAACACTAATCCTACCAGAACCGAATAAATATATATAACGAGCAACAGTTAGTGACCAATTATACTCCACTACCACCATCTAAAGAAGAAAAAGCTTATATATAAATACAATGAAGATCATAAATACAGTACAAATTAAATATTCATAACATTAACCTTGCCAATCAAGGCCGTAAGTCTGCTTCCATCCCGCCGTTCCCCCTTCCGTTCCCCTTCCGTCCCCCTCCCCTTCCGATCTCCCCCCCCTCCCCCCGTCTGTTAGCTGACTTGGGGGACCAAACCAGTTCCGGAACCCTCTGCCCCCCGCCCCCCAATTCTGCGCTTACCCCGCGTACAAACCGGTCGAGTCAAAACTAACTCTTTTATCCCTATCTATAATCCTTCACAGGGCGATTCTTGCTCCTATATCTACTACTTATAGATATATATGCGCCCTTTACACATCCTCCATTGAGTTTTGTAACTGTTCAGCCATCAAGTTGTGTAACTGTTCATCCATCGAGTTATTTAACTGTTCATCCATCGAGTTATGTAACTGTTCAGCTATCGAGTTTTGTAACTATTCATCCATCGAGTTATTTAACTGTTCATCCATCGAGTTGTGTAAATATTCATCCATCGAGGTGTGTAACTGTTCAGCCATCAAGTTGTGTAACTGTTCAGTCATCTAGTTGTGTAACTGTTCATTATCAAGTTGTTTAACTATTCATTCATCGAGTTGTGTAACTGTTCTTCCGTCGAGTTTTGTAACGGTTCAGTCATCGCGTTGTGTAACTGTTTAGTCTAAGAGTTGTGTAACTGTTCAGTGATCGAGTTGTGTAACTATCCAGCCATCGAGTTGTGTAACTGTTCAGCCATCGAGTTTTGCAATCGTTCAGCCATCGAGTTGTGTAACTGTTCAGTCATCGAGTTGTGTAAATATTCATCCATCGAGTTGTGTAAATATTCACCAATCGAGTTGTGTAACTGTTCATACATCGAGTTGTGTAACTGTTCATCTATCGAGTTATGTAACTGTTCATCCATCGAGTTGTATAACTGTTTAGTCATCGAGTTGTGTAACTGTTCAGCCATCGAGTTGTGTATCTGTTCAGCTACAGAGTTGTGTAACTGTTCAGCCATCGAGTTGTGTAACTGTTCATACGTCGAGTTGTGTAACTGTTCATCCATCGAGTTATGTAACTGTTCATCCATTGAGTTGTGTAACTGTTCAGCCATCGAGTTGTGTAACTGTTCAGCTATCGAGTCGTGTAACTGTTCAGTCATCGAGTATTGTAACTGTTCAGCCATTGAGTTGTGTAACTGTTCAGCCTTCGAGTTGTGTAACTGTTCATCCATGGATTTATGTAACTGTTCATCCATCGAGTCGTGTAACTGTTCAGCCATCGAGTTGTGTAACTGTTCAGCTATCGAGTTGTGTAACTGTTCAGTCATCGAGTTGTGTAACTGTTCATCCATCGAGTTGTGTAACTGTTCAGCCATCAAGTTGTGTAACTGTTCAGTCATCGAGTTGTGTAACAGTTCATCCATCGAGTAGTGTAACTATTCAGCCATCAACTGTTCAGCCATCGAGTTGTGTAACTGTTCAGTCATCGAGTTGTGTAATTGTTCAGCTATTGAGTTGTGTAACCGTTCATGCATGCATGTCGCGCAGCAGGTGAATTGTAGCATAATCTCATACATATTATAAATTGCAATTTCAGCAGTAGGCAGCTGTGATGTAAATGTAGTACCGAGATATATTCAATCAATATATTAAGTACGTTTATGCAAGGAACTTTTTGATAAAATAATCGAAAGATGTTCCAGAGTTCAGATGCTGTAGTCCGACGAACACCGACAACAGTTACAAATATAGTAGTATATCTCTCGCCGAGCGTTTAACGGGTTAAATAACAAACCGGTAAGAAATTATTTCATATACACTTTCATGACGAGAAGTCACAGTGAATATTCAAAAGTATCACAGAACTCTTATCTCTTCATTGTTTTTACACGTTTCCCTTCCGCTCTGAGGGCACTTTGACATGGTGCACTCAGCCGACTGAGTGCTCAGACTGAGCGCGATCCCTGATGAAAAAGATGGCAGCTACCTGAACTCAGCGAAAAATGGAATTCAGATCATATACGAAGTACATCACTCGGTGATGGGCATCGTTTAATAACTGGACACCTTTTCAGAGTATGTGGTCGGGAACTTCATAGCACGAATGAGACAAAGTAATGGCAAGAATATCTAGATATTTTGTGATGCCCGACGGGGATCACACGCCACAGAAAGAGGATGACGTATTTCATGTCAAGGCTATTCCTATTCTTCATATTCTTCTTTGTCAAACATAGTATGCGTAAAGTCCACTCAAAGTATTTTAAAATGCTACGATATCAAATCGTCAGCGCCAAGAACATTGAAACGGAATTTTATTTCCTGGTTATGTACCTGTGATAGGCTATTTTGGTATTCCAAATTAGCCTAAAGAATTATTGCATGGGATAGATTGTGCTAGGCACGTCACTCCCTTGCCCAAGCATGTGTAGTTCTTGATTGTTATTGACTAAAGAGTGACTGCGTTTTTGCGATACAGAAAAAGAATTCAGTACAAATACGAAACCATAAAGTCTACTCATATGATTATTCGAACTATTTCAAGTGTAACGGAATACAATGAAGTCATCTATGATGACATTTCCAGCGGAGAAAATCGTTGAATTGATATGGCGTCAACACATCAACTCCCAACAACTCTTGTCATTTACAGATGCATTTTGCAACTTGCAACGGTCGTTCGGAAACACTGATATAAAATTTTATAACTCAATACCTTCCTTAAGTGATCGTAGTGCCATCTTGGTGACGTCATGAATTATCCTTTAACAATTTTGCACTTCCCGCGCAGTCGCGCTCTGAAGAGACGCAAAATTTCCGCCAGTTTGATTAAATTTCTTGCTCATTCTTTCCTGCAAATGAATATTCGACGAGACGAGTGGGGCCACTTGCCGGGAAAAATGAGCACTTGAAAATGAATAAACTGGTTCATTTCGTCGCTCGAGAGCACAGTTTGCAAACCGTCTCGAAGAGGAGGTGGTGTCGGAACCCGGGCCGAAATGATGACTCCATGAAGATAACGGTTTACTAAAGGTAATGCTGCACGATCTGTCTGAAAAAAATGGATTGGTATGAAAAGTGGTTGTAATGTTGACAAAAAAGTGTTATAGAAAGACAAAAAAAGCAGAAAAAAAAAAGTTCTGTATTTCACAACCTCTTATGTTTAAACAAGAAGGCAGCGTGTTGCATAAAGACATTCAAGCCAGTTACAGTAACAGAGTATGTTGTGATCCTTTACTTACCTGATCTCCACAAAATAGAGCTGGACTAAACGTTTTTAATTAGAGAGCCATGACCTGCTCTGAGCACTCATTGGCCAGATATTTGGCCCAGATCTTGGCCTGTAACGATGATTTTCCAAAATAACTGAGACATAAAACATTGATCAATCTCTGGACGAATATTCTTCGAAGAGGGATGTAGGTAACCTTAACAAGAGATCAACAGAATACCAGGGCAATAAAGTACCTCAATAGATGAGAACGCAAAGACAGGGACTTTGTCAACACTTTAATTTGTTTACCTAACTTTATTGGATGGGTTTGAGCGAGCTCGGAAGTGTAATTTGGCGCTACACGTTAACCGTATTGGATGGGTTGAGCCAGCACAGAAGTGTTGGTACACTCTCGACCAGCTAAATTGCATGGATAGATCAGATGCAAAGAAGTTCCATTGTGCTCAACTCGTTAACTTTATTGGATGGGCTTGGGTGAGCACAGAGACGTTATTACACTCTCCTCTTCATCTTTATCGAATGAGTTTGGCGAGCACAAAAGTGGTCTAATTCTACGTACGTTCACTTTATTTGATGAGTTCGGGCGAGCACGGAAGCGTGACGATGCTCTCCATGTTTACTTTATTGAATGGGTTTCGGCGAGCGCGGGCGAGTTATTGCTCTAAATGTTACCTCTACTGGATGGGTCGAGCAGGCACTGAACTATCAGCAGGCTCGCCACATCATCTTTATTGAATGGGTTTCGGCGAGCACGGGCGAGTTATTGCTCTAAATGTTACCTCTACTGGATGGGTCGAGCAGGCACTGAACTATCAGCAGGCTCGCCACATCATCTTTATGGAATGGGTTTCGGCGAGCACGGTCGAGTTATTGCTCTAAATGTTACCTCTACTGGATGGGTCGAGCAGGCACTGAACTATCAGCAGGCTCGCCACATCATCTTTATTGAATGGGTTTCGTCGAGCACGGGCGAGTTATTGCTCTAAATGTTACCTTATACTGGATGGGTCGAGCAGGCACTGAACTATCAGCAGGCTCACCACATCATCTTTATGGAATGGGTTTTGGCGAGCACGGTCGAGTTATTACTCTAAATGTTACCTCTACTGGATGGGTCGAGCAGGCACTAAACTATCAGCAGGCTCGCCACATCATCTTTATTGAATGGGTTTGAGCAAGCATGAATGGAATATTTTGTCTCCACGTTTAATATATTCCAGAATCTTGGGCTAGCACGAAACTTTTATTATGCTCTCAAGGTAAGCTATATCGGACGGCTTTGGACAAGCGTGGAAGCGTCATTGTGGTCTCCACGTCCACTATGTTAGACAGGTTCAGGAACTTCACGTGGTGTTGCCTTAATTCTTCTTCGAATTCGTTCGCAACACAATGTTCATAAATCGATCAAGTGATTTGTGTGTACATTGTGTTCCTCAGAGGGCATTTAAACGGATTTTTAAAACTGATTTTGATTACAGAGGCAGTCGAAATGAAACATTTTCCCATTTATTTTAAGTGGTAGCGAGATCATTTCCACCGATTGTACGGTCCCGAGTTGTTATCAACGAGATATTCGGTACCGAGTTGGTATCAACGAGATATTCGGTACCGAGTTGGTATCAACGAGATATTCGGTACCGAGTTGGTATCAACGAGATATTCGGTACCGAGTAGGTATCAACGAGATATCCGGTACCGAGTTGGTTGCGAAGAGATATTCGTGCATTTACGAGGAAAAATATTAACCATAAGCAGACTCCTTTAAAACACACTTATTGCACATGGTTAGCAAAATTTCTGTCAATAACCTAAAAATCAGAGACGTGTATCAATATAATTCTAACGAACATCGTAGGGCGAGGTCTCATTGCGACTCATTCTATGCCATGACGATCATTCGTCCCATTTGATTGGATACGAAGCTAACAATCACCGATTCTGTAGCATTTCCCTCAACTCATGTGTCAACATCTCATTCCTGGAGATAGACATGAGTAATTACCCTCCAGTTCTCTTGTATCAACATCCTCACTCATTCCTGCAGATAGACATGAGTAATTACCCTCCAGTTCTCTTGTATCAACATCCTCACTCATTCCTGCAGATAGACATGAGTAATTACCCTCCAGTTCTCTTTTATCAACATCCTCACTCATTCCTGCAGATAGACATGAGTAATTACCCTCCAGTTCTCTTTTATCAGCACCTCAAATATACGAATGGAAGAACAAATAAACAACATGGACATCTTTGACCATGCTATGTACGATGCAGGTAATAATTTCATTAAATTTCTCGTACTAATGGACCTCGATTTGCAGATGGTATTGAATATGCCGGACTGTGAAGTGATCCCTGGAGACGAGCTCCATCTATCAACAGATTCAGCATCAAACATTTGCAGCTCGTAGTCACTAATTGAATATTGCCAGTTTGGGCCAGAATTTACTAGCCCCCCCAACAAATAAAGGTATCATATAATTTTACACCAACTGTGATAGGACTCATCCAAACAAAATTAATGAACGATACACAACATACGTATGACTTGGCGGATTTCAATCTCTTTAACAATAATAGCATGACTAATAAAGGCAATGTTTGATGTTCCTAAACCCGAGCTCCTTTTCATCAGGCCTGGAATCGATACTCTTTTTGAGGATAGATATTGTGATAATGAAATAAATTTTAGGAATATTTCGGTAGGTCATTCTTCTTCTGTGTTGAACAAAAAAAATCGTGGAATTTATTTACCTCGTAATAAAGTATATAGCATGGGAGATTGTCAACGTAAATTTACTTCCGTATCATACATTAAATTCAGTAGCAGGTTCTTGTGAAAATTTCCTTCCGCATGGTTTGTACCATTAATTACTAAGGCAACGCGTTACAGCTGCAGAATCTGCAACTTTAATAGATAACATCATAAGCCAACGGTATTAATCGTAAAATACGTGCAGCTGTGATCATTTCCAATGGCCTTGACCATTACTCAGTTTTCATTCATAAATTATCGACATTTCACGAATACCGGTACACGATTGTAATTACCCAATGTGAATATAGCTACCAATATATTAAGCAAATATAGCTATCCAATATATCCTAATGTGAATATAGCTATCCAATATATAAAGGAGGGGCAGTGAACTTACGACTGCAATGTAATAATATAAGGTGCAGTTCAATGAAGTACTAATTGTGCACTTTATGTAGGGCACTTCCCTTTGAAACAAAAGAGCTCAGACTCAAACAAGTAACGAATACGAAAATAAAAACAGACTGTACCGTTGATTCGAAAGGCATCTCATCACGCGTACAGATGAATATAAGCATTACAAAATGCGTTCACTAAACTGACTATTATTGCTTGTGAACGTTGTTTGTGCTAAGAAATAGCAAAACTGTTTGGGAAGTCATTCGTAACGTTTTTTGAAAAAATAACCAGAAAAATTTTGATTCAATTGTTATTGATGATGAGGTCATCACTGATCCACCATAGCCTTCAAATGCTTTCATTAATTATATCAAAAGAATTCAGGGTACCCTAAGCAAATCATTATTTGCAATAAAATTCCTTTTGATATTGATTGAGAAAATGCGATTCCCGAACAGTCAATCTTTAAACCTGCCAAGCAAATTTGAGAAGTATAGCCATTACAAATGTTGTGATGAAATAGTAGCAGCACTTGCTGGAAAAACATACCAACCATTGTAATTGAAGTAACAATTGAGACTATTGTAGCACTCTTGATCCACCTCTTCAATGTCATCTCAGCAGGGAGTTTTCCCTGATCACTGAAAATCGCCAAAATTAGTAAAATTTATTAAAATAAAAGCAAAACTAACAAGGGATTATAGCCCTAATCAATCCTGTTCGCAATAAGCAAAATTTTTTTCTAACGTATTTTATGTTATACTAAAAACTAATTTGTATATATTAAAACACTTAGCAAAATCAATAAGGCATCCTGGCCATCAAGAATACATAGCCGGCTCTTTCAAAAATCACTGCAGATGTTATTGATGTGCTAGAGAGTGGGTAAGTCTGCTACAACATTTATTGACGGCAGCGATGCTTTGATCATGTGAATCATGAATTTCTGGTAGCGAAAGTACAGCATTATGGAGTTTTTAAACAAATTTTGTTGTTTTACATGCGCAAGGTGCAAACATTTTGAATGTGCCACTATAAGGGCTCTAATGATTGAACAGGTTTCTACATGATCGAGATAAGTGGAATGTGAGTAGAAAAAGAGAAAAATAGAAAGGAAACATCGATGAAAAGACTGCAATATACTGAAACATAAATTAAAACCAAGGAAAATTTACATTCAACGTTTTTCATGCCAAATAAATACTAGAGGATGGTTCACCTTTGTGTTTTATTATAGGATGAACTGCTCGGTACTAAGCCTCGTCTTTGATATAAGCTTCCAAATTGTTGACTCAGTCTTAACCTATGATGTAAGTTCGCGACAGCTCGCCTGACTTCTTATTTGGTAATGCATTGGACAGTTTCATCACACAGTCTTGATGTTGATGAGGGTTAGCGACGCACTTAAATTTTGAATTAAATAATTAGGAAGGGATCAAATCATAAACCACTTCTCGTCCTGGAAACTGAAATTTTGTGGATCGACGTTAGAATCTGATACCTATGAACAAATCAGAGAAACGATGATTTTTATGCGCTTCACTGAGCTCTTGACACTTATGGAACTTGTTTGGCTTCATTTTCAGTTCCGTACAAGTTTTTGGGAATTACCCTTGCTGATCTTCATTTTCTAGCCACTTGTTGAATGGAACGGGTAGTGCTTCCTGAATATCTCTACTAATAAGTTGGTTTGCTTCAACCGTAGTTTTGACAGTCGTGCGTTCTTGGGCAGCATTGTTGCAATAATATTTCCTTGAAACTTCGACAACGCGACTGAAAAAATGTGACTGATATTTGCTGTTATGTATTCCTCAATGATAAGTCTTTGTACGATTTATTTCTAACGTAGTTGGAGAAAAAAAATTCGCGTGTTCGCGAATGATCAGGTCTTTTCATCACTCATGAACATTACCGAGAGAGCAGATATCTTGATCATTGTACAGGCATGAAGCATCGTAAAACATTGTATATTGATCTCATGCAGTGGATAGTATAAAAAGGTCCAGTATCATAAATATAATTGAATATAACGTTTACTATAATCGATCATTTATTCATTGATTGGAAGATATCTCAAAATGCGCGCAAACATTTGTGTGTGCGTTGATTTGTCTGACCCTTGTATGTCACGTGTCTGAAAGACAGCTATTCATTGTTACATATTAATCGACAGTTATTTGAAAAATGTAGGTTATTAATGAACTAGGGCAAAATTTGAGCAGTGCAAAAATAAATATTTGATAACATAAAATCAGCGGAGTTATTGTTCAAGAAGCAAATTCCAGACAACGATTCGTGCCTACTCTAAGGATTGCCCAAACTGTTTTAAAAGAACCGCAACCTTCAGTATGCAATGAAGTCGTCGATGATGGCCCACGTGCAGCGTACGCGTCAACACGTCAAATAGCAACAAATCTTGTCATTCAAAGACGCATTTTGTTATTCGCGACTGTCTTTATAAAATTTTAACTGATGTTTTACAACTTAATACCTGCCAATACCTCAATATTGGAGTTCAATACCTCAATACCTCATTACTGGAGTTCAATACCTCAATACCTCAATACTGGAGTTCAATACCTTTATACTGGAGTTCAATACCTCCATACCTCAACACCAGAGTTTAATAACTCAATACTGATGTTCAATACCTCAATACTGGAGTTCAATACCTCCATCCCTCAACACCGGAGTCTAATACCTCCATACCTCAACACCGGAGTTTAATACCTCAATACTGGAGTTCAATACCTCAATACTGGAGTTCAATACCTCAATACCTCTAAACTGCAGTTCAATACCTCCATACCTGAACACCGGAGTTTAATACCTCAATACTGGAGTTCAATACATCAATACTGGAGTTTAATACCTCAATACCTCTATACTGGAGTTCAATACCTCCAAACCTCAACACCGGAGTTTAAAACCTCAATACTGGAGTTCAAAACTGGAGTTCAATACTGGAGTTCAATAATTATTGGTCCAATGCAATGCTTCCATCTGTCTCGACATTTTTTTAAAAGAGGAGAGTAGATGATGTCCTCCAACAATGTCCATCGGTCGGTCCTTAAGGACTCCTCAACCCTAGTCATAAGTTAATGTTAAATACTTCTAAGTAGCAACTGTCATCTTCAGAACAGCTCACGCTGACGAAGACTTGGTACGTATCATCTGTGTATTCTGATATATCTGTTATTTTGTCAATATGTTATTATACCTAAATAAATTGTAAATCCTTAAATCCTTAAATCCACTATTTCAATACCTCTATAGTGGAGTTCAATACCTCCATACTTCAACACCGGAGTTTAATACCTCAATACTGGAGTTCAATACCTCAATACTGAAGTTCAATACCTCAATACCCCATTACTGGAGTTTTACTACTCAATACCTGCCTAAAGTATCGGTAACATCATTTTTGTGACGTCACGAATTATTCTTTCTCTACTTGGAACCTTCTGCAAAGTTTCGCTCAGTAAATGCGTAAAATGTCCGCTAGTTTGGTGGAATATCTAGCTAATTTTCTCCTGCAAACGAATATTCAGGGATACGAGTGGGGCCACTTGCCAAAAGAAAATGAACCCTTGATGGGGTCTAAACTGGTTCGTTCTGTCTTTCGAGAACACAACCTGCAAACTAGCACAAAGAGAGAAGAGGTGTCGGATCCCGTGCAGAAATGTTTACTATAAAGACATAACTGTTTACAGAAGTTAATGAATCTTGTCTAAAGGAAGGCATCATGTCTGGCCAAGATAAGCCTGAAGGGACGGATTTGGTTTGAAATGTGGTTGCAACGTAAAAGAAAAGCATGCTATGCGCGATGTAAATAATTGGGGGTAGAAAGGGTAAAAACAACGCAGGAAAATTCTCATTCTGTATTCCACAACCACCATGTTTACACACATTAACCCGTCCGAGCTAGTTATAATAGTCAAATATTTATTTCATCTATCACTTACCTGATGTCCGCGAAATAGAGTGGGGTAAATATATTAGGTTGAAATATCATGGCCTGCTCTGCGCATATATAAGTTAGACATTTGGCCCAGATCACCGAATCCATCAAGTATTTACTCAAATAACCCAGTGACAGGGCATTGATCAATCTTTGGGTGGATAGTATCCGAATAAGGTGTGCAGTTCCCCTTGCCAAGAGATCAACAGATTACCTGTGCATTAATAATAATATTAATAATATTAATAATAATAATAATAACGTACTTTATTTGAGTACTCGATGGTACAGTAATTATTACACAGAAACAAGTTTTACAGCATTCCTAACAATACGTTCAAATTACGCACCAAAAGAACAAACATGGAGACAAGATAGAGTAGGGCTGAAATACGCGACATAGATTCCTGAGTTGAGTTGGCAACAAGTGCGGCTGGATACATTAGTATGTCCCTCTCCAACATGACTCTAAATACTAAAGCTCACTCTTTGAGTAGGAAAGCACATAGCCACCTGTCAGTCACCTTACCAGGGACGTCTCCCAGCCTGCCATTCACGTACGTACATTACGCCCACAACATGGAAAGGCAGACAGATGTCAAACACAATTTCTGTTGATATCAGGATCTTCCTGCACCAGCAGGATTCTGTCCCACCTCTTTTTCATTGGAGATTATTCATATCCCTCACTAATACAAAGGGCTTCCAGGAAGGGATTATTAAATTTTATAATACGCTCCTGGAGGCTATAGACACTTTTTCTAGCTCTTACCTTAAGACAGTCAAGATCATAGGCTGCGAATACAAAGCTAGCACTTGTTCTTCTAGGTACACCAACCCACCTCCGGAAAATATCATTGTATGCTATTCTCAGTTTACTGATAGTGGCTCTCGTAAATTTACACCACGGTGAGTTACAGTAGATAGGGTAGACGTAGGTTTCAAAGAGCTGTATTTCTACATCTGTCTTGCAGAAGTTAAATTTCCTAATAAGCTGATTGCCAACCGCGTTTAGTTTCCGAGTTGTTTAGAGATATCAGCATTTTTACACCAGTCGTTTGTTATTAAGTGACCTAGATAGAGGAAACCGAGCACCATTTAACACATTATTCGTTCGAACTGAAATCTTTGCATGGTGCGCGGCTTAACTGGCATACAAACAGATTTGCTAGTATTGTACTCAATGTCTAGTGTTGCGGCCTCTGCCTCGCATATATATTTAGCATGATTTGAAGAGCATCCACATGAGGAGCCAGACGACCATATCGTCGGCATAGCTAACTGCGTTAATACAGCAGTCGCCAATATGACACCCAGCACGGCTAAGAGCTAGACGCTTGTGTAGGCTATCTACATACAGGATTTTTTCAATCAATTCTAACACTTCACCCTAAAAAATAAACGTATTCACTCGTTGTAGCAGGATTACGGTCGGCGTTAATATTGCCAGGGTCTTGAAAGTACTCTTTCGGGATATTGCTAACTTTGTTTTTGATTCAAGGTGGTATTGGCAATATTACTATTGTTAACGAAACGATCAGTGTTGCCGAGGATGGCAAGAATGAAAGAGGAATAAGCAACAACAAAGCAAATAGAATTGATGAAATTCTTGGACAAGTGTAAACGCTTGCCTGTCACATATTGATGACAGTGTTAGCTCTCTTCCACTTTGGCTGCATACGAGCCAAGCAGTTACGCAGAGACGTGATGCATAGTGTGATGCTGACGTGGGACAGTCAGTGTGTTAGCTCTCTTCCACTTTGGCTGCGTACGAGCTAAGCAGTTACGTAGAGACGTGATGCATAGTGTGATGCTGACGTGAGACAGTCGGTGTGTTAGCTCTCTTCCACTTTGGCTGCATACGAGCCAAGCAGTTACGCAGAGACGTGATGCATAGTGTGATGCTGACGTGGGACAGTCAGTTTGGTTTCAATCAGAGTCATGCTACGGAAATACGATATTTCCATTAAAACAAAAATGTAAAATGCTTCAGAAGATGAGATTCTCTAGTCTTTATGTGTTCACTAAAGAAAATAAAACGTTTGATAGCGAATATCACAGGAATTGGTTCAGCAATTGAGGGGAAGGGGAAGTGACAGACAGTGAGGGGAAGTGACAGACAGTGTGAGGCAATATGAGGGAGCTGTCCAGTTCCTTTTTTCAATTACTGTTCCATTAGTTCATCTCCTGAAAGACGGACAAAGTATTCGGGATGTGTGTCTAGATAAAATGTCGTGTAGCTAGTTGCAGTATCGTGCATCAACGTGCAGTTTCGTGTATCTAGATCGTTTATCATGACAAAATATCGAGAACTAGATACAGTATCGTGTATCTAGATAGAGTATCGTTTATCTAGATACAGTATCGTGCATCTAGATACAGTATCGTATATATAGGTCAAGTATTGTGTATCTAGTTACAGAATCATAGATCTAGGTACAATATAGTGTATCAAGACACAGTATCTAGTATCTAAATACAGTATCGTGTATCTAGATATAATATTGGGCTTATAAATTCAAAATCATATATCTAGGTTTAGTATCGTGTAGCTAGATACGGTATCGTGCATCCAGATCCAGTATCGTGCATCTAGATACAGTATAGTGCATCTACATATAGTATCGTGCATCCAGATACAGTATAGTGTATCTATATACAGTATCGTGTACTTAGGCAGAGTATCAAGTATCTAGTTACAGTATCTTGTCTCCAGAAAAAGTTTCATGTATTAGTACAGTACCGTGTATCTAGACACGTGCCGCGTATCAAGATGCAGTATCATGTATCTAGATACAGTATGATGTATCAAGACACGTATCATGTAATTAAATGCAGTCTCGCGTATCAAGATACTATATCGTGTATCTAGGTACAGTATCAAGTATCTAGGTACAGTATCAAGTATCTAGATAGAGTATTGTGTATCTAGACAGGTATCGTACATTTTGATGCCGTATCGTGTATCTTGTTACGGTATGGTGTATCTAGATGCAGTATCGTGTATCTAGACACGTATCGTGCATCTAGATACAGTATCGTGTATGCAGATACTACATCGTGTATCTAGATACTGTATCGTGTTCCCAGATACAGTATTGTGCATATAGGTACAGTATCATGTATCTAGATACAGTATCGTGCATCTAGATACAGTGTCGTGTGTCTACATACAGTATCGTGTATTAAGATACAGTATCGTGTATTAACATACAGTATAGTGTATCTTGATACAGTATCGTGTACCTAGACACAGTATCAGGTATCTAGATATAGTATCATGTATCCACTGTGCTTTTGGGGTCTGAAGATGTAGAGCTTGACTCTACGAAACAGTTACCTAACATAACCAGTCTTAATGATTTAACAGTGGGTTATTTCCTTATTAGATACAGTATCGTTTATTTAGCCTAGTATCGTGTAACTAGAAGCGTATCGTTTATCAAGATGCACTATCATATATATCGATACAGTATGGTGTATCTAGACACCTATCGTGCATCTATATGCAATATTGTGTAACTAGATACTATATTGTGTATATAGGTACACTATCAAGTATTAAGATACAGTATCGTGTTTGAAACACAGTATCGTGTATCTAGATACAGTATCGTGTATCTAGCCACGTATTGTGTATCTAGATGCTGTGCGGTGTATCTAGATACTATATCGTGTGTCTAGATGCAGTATCGTGTATAACGACACGCATTGTGTATCCAGATGCAATATCGTGTATCTAGATACAATATGGTGTATCAAGATACAATATGGTGCATCTGGATACAGTATCGTGTATCTAGACACGTGTCGTGTACCAAGATGCAGTGTCGTGTATCTAGATACAGTATCGTGTGATTAGATACCGTGTCGTGCATCTAGATGCAGTATCGTAAACCGCTGCTGACAGGTCTCGACACTCGTGCATTCAGTAAGATACGATTTATTCCTCTGTTTGTGTTGCATTGCATCCAATCGAAGCGGCGGCGGAATAATTCCTCTTGACGTGTGCGTGTGCCGCCCGTGGATACACGCGTACTCTGAAATGTGTACTAGTTTGTAGTATTCCACCAGTGAGATTAAAGCTTATGCTCCAAAAAAATTAGAATTTTTTTATGAGTAATGAAATGTTTCGTTTGATTTATATTTTTATTCTGTTCGAGTGTTAGTGTAATCCATCTTACTATTTTCCATTGTCGGAATTAATGTTACACAGCTTCAGAGCAGGTCTATACAAGATAACGTTACATGTCGCTGAAATGAGGAAACAAGTTTAACACATTTCCAATGAATCGTTCCATTGTCCTAATTGAGTTTTCATTGACGCAGGAATCAATCAAATGCAAAAATCGAGTAGGCATTGTTAACTTTATTGGCAGCTTCTCTGCAGATTGAAACCAGTCACTGCTATTAATTTCTAATAAAAGTGTTACTAAGCTGAAAGGGTGACTGCTTTATGACTGTTGACTGTTTAATGACCGTTGACTGATCTTTGACTGTTGACTATTTTTTGACTGTTGACTGTTTTATGTTATGGCTGCTGACTGTTTTATGACTGTTGACTGTTATATGACTGCTGACTGTTTTATGACTGCTGACTGTTCTATGACTACTGACTGTGTTATGACTGTTGACTGTGTTATGACTGCTGACTGTTTTATGATTGCTGACTGTTTTATTACTGCTGACTTCCATGACTGTTGAATGTTTTATGACTGTTGACTGTTTTATGACTGATAACTGTTTTATGACTGCTAACTGTTGTATGACTGCTGACTGTTTTATGACTGTTTACTATTGTGGACCGCTGACTGTTTTATGACTGCTGACTGTGTTGTGACTGCTGACTGTTATATGACTGCTGACTGTTTTATGACTTCTGACGGTTCTATGTTTGCTGACTGTGTTATGACTGCTGACTGTTTTATGACTGCTGACGGTTTTATGACTGCTGATTGTTTTATGACTGCTGACTGTTTTGCGACTGCTGACTGTTTTATGTGTGCTGACTGTTTTGTGACTGCTTACTGTTTTATGACTGCTGACTGTTTTATGAATGTTGACTGTTTTATGAATGCTGGCTGTTTTTATGACTGTTGACTGTTATATTGCTGTTGACTGTTTTATGGCTGTTGACTGTTATATGGCTGTTGACTGTTTTATGGCTGATTACTGTTTTATGACTGCTGACTGTTTCATGACTGTTGACTGTTGACTCTTTTATGACCGCTGACTGCGTTACCAATCGCATTGCATTCACTTGAATTTGATAAAAATCGCGCTTAAAATGATTGCGGAGATTATCGGATATGTTATTTCCTGTGATGATACATAGCTGCAGAACTATAGAGCTGAATTACACCAATCTACATATTTTAGCTTATGTGTTTGAGGACGTGTTGTTCTCGGGTTTGATTAATGTGTTTGTTTTGTTAATTCCTTGTTACCTAAGATTTTAAAAGCGATGCTCCAGTTGGAGTTGATACAGGCAACGCATCTGCTGTCGCTTCGAAGTAATTGAGTCCTATTAGCTCAGCACTAATCTCTTAATGAATATAAAGGTATCAGACGTACGTCAGGCTATTAGCTCAGCACTAATCTCTTAATGAATATAAAGGTATCAGACGTACGTCAGGCTATTAGCTCAGCACTAATCTCTTAATGAATATAAAGGTATC